>JAUTBS010372624.1:0-10414 GCA_032361285.1 Aequorea victoria | reverse complement strand
TATCATAATAAAGAGTGTAATCAACATAATGTAAGCATGCAGGCTAAATGCAAAGAATAACATCAATACTAAAACCATCCATGCATGAGAGATGCACTCATGCCACACTATGCGTAGTGAATTAGCCTCATAATTTATCTTTCTGCATGGGTACATAAGCACCCACTCATGAATGGTCAACCACCAATGTGCTCCCACAAGGTACATGATATACATAAGGTAATCTCCAACTCAAAGGTATAATTTAGCTTTATTAGCTACGACTGACCCATCATCTCACACTTGTTTAGTGTCCGGCCCATCGGCCCATCGTAACATCTTTAACTTCATTCACCGGCCCATCGGCCCACAACTTCTTCGTGAACCGGCCCATCGGCCCATGATAGCCTTATTAGCCATATCCGGCCCATCGGCCCATACCCTCATCATTATCCGGCCCATCGGCCCATGATAGCATTTTAGCTATATCCGGCCCGTTGGCCCACCACATGCATGAGAGTCACATCCCAAAACACATGCACAACCCATGCACCTACATAAGTATGTCGTGCATATCTCATATACCATCTACACACACTCACATGCATCTTTGGCATTAAGGCCCATCCTCATCTACTTTTATAGTAATGTTAACATCATTGGTTCAACTATTAGTAAGTAACTTAAATGCTTACAACTACCATCAATTTTTGCATCATATTAGAAGAGGGGAATTAAATAGATAACCCATGGCTCGGTAGCCGTCTACATGATAGATTAGTCACAACATGCTCATACTCACTCACTAGTAGTTTTCAAGCATTTTCTTTAGCAATCGGATGATGTATGACTATGCTCCTTTCCCCACAAGGTGAAATGTAATTAAATGGGTATGAATCACATTGGCCCATAACTATACGTCCACTTATCTTCTTTATTGAAATTATAATATGTATTCGACTCGACACATTTAAGGGGTGTTTCTCCATATATATACATATATACATATATATATATATATCAACAATAACTCCCACTTGTGACCTCGCTCCCCCATAGGATGCTCATTACATTTATTTACATCAAATCACCAAGCATGCATCACATGCCTGTTTTAGAAATAAAAATCATGCATCGTCACAACATCATTTATAACCCAAGGATAACATGCTCACAAAGTACTAGCCACCATCATTCATTTCACGCATTCACACACACCGTCTTTAATAAGTTGGTACTCCATGTATAGCTTAATACACACTACCAAGGCATCCACATGAAATATATAAAAGTATTCTTAGAATTTACTAATCATTATGAAAGCTAGTTACTCTCACCTTGAATCAAAAGCCTTAAAAGGATCCCTTCAAACACGAGGCCCCGGATCATCTTCCTCCGTCACTTTATTGGAACCTAAGGTTCATACACAAATTAATTAAGAAATGGCCTCAAATCTATACAACTCTCTTCTTTTATGTTTTTAGAGGTTGTATATATATATTAGGAACATCTTTCATCAAGGGACCGAAGGCCAAAAGTGTCCACAAAAGGTCCCAAAGCATCGCGTAAACAAAATAGCTTCAGGCCTTTTTATAAGTTGACTCATAAAATTTATGAGTCGACACCTTCCACGGTCAATCAAGGCTTTGAGTCGACCTCTCGCTCATGGGTCGACATGGAGGCAGCCAAGGCCTACCCACTGTGCGCGCGCTGAGGCTGGGTCGACATCCCACGCCCCCTTCGATCGACTCATGTGCGCGCGCCCCAGGTCATGAGTCAACACCCTTCGCCTCTGGGGTCGACTCACGTGCACCACACAGGTTTGGGTCGACTCATGTCCATTATGGGTCGAACCATCCACCGCCTGTAACCAACTATCGAGAGTGGAAAAGGCGTGGGTCGACTCACATAGCTCCATGGGTTGACTCACGATAACAGTAGGTCACCAGGCACTTCATGAGTCAACACCACCACTGCCTGGGTTGACTCACGCCCCATTCAGTTGAAACAATCGAGAGCCTCTTGGCTCGTGAGTCGACACCATCACTCCCATGGGTCAACTCACGCCTGAAACTGTTATGAATCCTTTGGTGCTCTATTTCGGTCCAGCTCTGGTTAAGGCTCTGTTTGGGTGTGAAAACCCATTTTTCTGGGCCACCATTCACGACTACAAATGTCCCTCTACTTTCCTCCACCTTTCCTCTCAACATCCACAACATTTAACACACCCAAAAAAAACTCCCGTAAGAATTTTATTAAGATTTATTAAAGGAAAAACTCTAGTTTCTCTCAACAATAATATCCATTCTTGGACAATTCATGGAGATCCACCACACCCACAACCGCGGGCTTAGAAATAGACCAAAGACTTCGATTAAAGGAGTTATTTCTAAACTAAAACACAACGAGAACTCAAGGATGAAATTCTCACCTCGCAACCTCGAAGGTAGCTCCAATGGTGGATTTTCTCTCTCTTCTCTTCTTCCTCTTTCTTTGGTCCTCCGAAATGAGGTGTAGAGACTTCACGTCTTCAGTTTCAATGCTTCTCCAACTCCTCCAAAGCTTGCTCACACTCTTCTTTCTCTCTCTTCCACTTCTTTTTCTTCCTTGGGAAACCTTATTTCTCATTCTTCTCCAACGTTTCCCCTCTCTCTCTCTCTCTACTGTTCGAAAAAGATGGAAGGACCTTACATCCATCCTTTCAGCCCCCAAAAATCCTCTAACATGTCAAGACATCAAATCATCTTTTAAGATATTGCCCACTTACTCCTTATTTAATCTAATTACACCCTTAGCTTCTCTTTCTTCTAAAATCATGCATTGTCCCTTCCTCTTTCATTATTATTTATGTTTTAGGTCATTCTCTATTTCTTTTATATTATTAATTTTATCAAAACTCTAATGCATATTCCAACCAAGGTCCCATCATTGGCCCTAACTCCACTTGATTATAATTTATTATTTAATTATAATTTACGGGATGTTACATTCAGTTCCTCCTTGGCCTTTTCTAGACATCTAGCCATTCTGTCATCCCTAGCTTCGTACACCCCAACCATCTGGTTGACCACCAACTGAGAGTCACTGTAAACCATTGAGCTTGGTTACTTGGAGTTTTCTAGCAACACAAAGGCCGACCAGTAGGGCTTCGTACTTGCTTTCATTGTTAGAAGCGTGAAAGCCAAGCTTAAGGGACTGTTCCAGTACCACTCCTTCGATGGAGATCAGAACTTCTCTAATGACGGGTGTGAAGAAGAGGGGAGGCTCGGTCTTATACTTCTTTAGTTCCTTCAAAACTTGGTCTGCCTCTTCTGTCCATTGGAATTTGGGTTTCTATCTGAGAGCTTGAAAGAATGGTTGGCATTTGTTCAAAGATCGGATGATGAATCTGTTCAAGGCTGCAGCCATCCCCGTTAGCTTCTGGACGTCCTTCACCGAGTTAGGTCTCTACACTTCCTGAATCTTGTCTGGGTTCGCTTCACTGCCCTGTGTGTGACCAAGAAGCCGAGAAACTTACCCGAATCGACGTCAAAGGCGCATTTAGAGGCATTTATCCAGAGTATATAGTGCTTGAGGATGTCAAACATCTCTTGGAGATTGGCCAAGTGGTACTTCTTTTCTTTGGATTTCACCACTATGCCGTCTATGTATGCTTCTATTGTTCGGCCAAGCATTGCACTGAACATCATTGTTACCATCCTCTGATAGGTTGCTCCTGCGTTCGTCATCCCAAAGGACCTTGTAGCAGTAAGTACCTCTGTGGGTGATGAATGCAGTATTCTCTTGGTTTAGGCCAAACATCACAATTTGGTGGTAACCTCGATAAGCATCGAGAAAGCTCATTTGAGCGCACCCGATCGTTGAGTCCACCAACTGGTCGGTCTTCGATAGTGAAAAGCTATCTTTAGGGTAAGTTTTGTTCAAACTCATAAAGTTCACGGAAACTCTCCACTTTCAGTCTTTCTTTTTGCTACCACTGTGTTTAACAACCAATCGGGGTAGTGGACCTCCCTAATGGCCTCAGTTTTAAGGAGCTTGCTAACTTTTTCAACCATAACTTCGACATGTTGGGGTGCCGATCTACGATTTCTTTACTTCACCAGCTTGTAGGCCTCGCTAACATTAAACTCATAGAAAATGAAGGCAAGGTCCACACCTAGCATTTCATAGAGAGTCCACTCAAAGATTTTGATGTTCTCCTTTAAGAAGATAATCATTTCGGTCCTTTCCTCCTCTACCATGGTAGAGCCAAGCAAGAAGAACTTTTTTAGATCGGCCTCATCGATGGGGATTGTTATGAGGTCTTCTATTACTTTCCTTGCTACTTATACACTGACGTCTTCTAGGATGGGCTAATTAAGGATTTTCACTAGCTGGACTTGCCCCGTGGTTTGCTTTGTCTTTAGTGCGGTCACAATCTTTCGGGGCAATCTGATCGCCATATATCACCTCCACGCCGTCTTCGGTGGGAAGCTTCATGAACTGATGATAGGTTTATGGTAAAGCCTTTAACTCATGTAATCAAGACCTACTGACTATGATGTTACAGGCTGAATGAACGTCGACCACCAAGAAGTCAGTTTCAATGGTGATGGAGCCTGCTCTGACAAGGACCGTCACCCTCCCCAGAAGTCATACTGACTATGAGTTGAATCCCACCAAAGGGGTGAGTGATGGAGTTAAATCTTTTTCTCCAAGGCCGAGATACTTGAAAAGTTTTTAGTACATGACCTCGGTTGAGCTCCCCTGATCCACCAAGATTCTCGTGACATTGAACCCTAACCTGTTCAAGGTTATGACCAGGGCGTTGTTGTGTGGGTGTCAAACTCACTCTGAATCTTTTTCAGTGAAGGATATCTCGGTCCTCTTTCCTTCTGTTCTCAGTCTCTTGGCCGGTTGTACTTGCATCACGGCCTGTAAGTATCGAGCTTTTTGCATCTGCCTCTGATACCATTCTTCTGGCTATGATCCATCAGCCTATGGATCCCGGTTATCTTTTCTCTGTCTTGGGCGACCGGGTGGCTGTCCTTATGTTCTGATCGCCCCCCTCTTTTTGTTCTGTCCCTGGTCGTCAATGAACTCTTTCAGGTGTTTATAACGTACCAGGTCCTCTAAGTGCCTCCTAAAGGAGTGACAATCCTCCATCCTATGTCGTATTTCCTTGTGATTGGAGAATCTCCACCGGACCCGATCCCAGATGGCCGCTTGGATGGTTGCCTCTGACATCTTAGGTTGCCATACGAAGTAAGTCTTCTCTTTGGTGAAAGGAAGGATCCGATAGATCGGCTTCTTGAAGATAGTGTTCATGGCAATGCAAGAGTTGTTGTAGGCAGCTTTCATCCTGGCTGGGCTAAAATGCTCTGGCCAGCTAATATCTTTGCTAGAATTCTTCGCGGGGCTTTTTCTCGTTCTGGTGTTCGGCCTTCTCGGGCTTGACCTGTCACATTTTACCTCGACCGTGCCAGCGTCTTCATCTTTTTTAACGTTATGTTCCACTCTCTTCATAAGATCTTCGATCTTCTTAGGGGCTCCATTATCAGGGAGCCTCTAAGCTCGTTCCCCGGGGAGAGTTCAAGTTTGAATGAGGCCACTATTATTTCTTCACTATACTGCTTGATGTTGTTGTAGATTCTCTACTACCTCTCTGCGTAGGCACGCAGGGTTTCTTTCTTTCCTCTCCTGAGAGCCAGGAGTGCATCAATGTCCGTAGAAATCTTGGTGTATGTTATGAACCTGCTCTCGAACGTTGCTGTCAACTCTCCCCAACTCTCAATGGAGGCAGCTGAAAGCTTGTCAAACCTCCTCAATCTAGTTTTACCAATGCTGAAGGGGAAGACGTTACACATAAGGGAGTAATTCTCACTCCACGGGGTCATCATATGCCTATAATGACTGATATGGGTGTTTGGGTCCATCTTTGTATTGTATGAAGTAAACTTGGGAAGAGAAAAACCCTTTTGAGATACCAAAGACTCTATCCTGGCAGAAAATGTAGTAGTCAGGAACTTACCATTGGAGGTGCACAGCAGGGGAGCTGGGCTGCTCGGCCGCTTGGATTGACAGCTCGACTTTGGAGATGGGCAACTCGGCTTCTTCGAATAATAACTCTGTGTTGCTTACTTTTCTCCGTCATCCCTCATGGAGTGGTAACTTGGATCTTTTATCCCTTCCCTTCTCCTCAAAATGATTGAAATAATTATATCTCTTTATCCAATTATTTATCTCATGCTAATGAAAAGTAAAAATAATTTTATGATATAATTTATCCCTCATAACTCTATTCATAATCTAATGACATAACTTATTCCTTACAACCCTATTCATAATCCTATCATCTCCAATATTTTATCCAATTCTTTTATTCTTCTTTATTCCATGGTATAAATCATCCCCTTTTATCCCATAATATGTCTAATTCCTTAAAAAATAATCCTACTGTATAGGAGTGTATTTTAGATCAGATTGAACAATCACCAAGCTTGAGTCCTCATCCTATATGGTCTGGGTCAGCCTACAAAAGAGAACACAATGAACTACTCGGCGGGGATCCTCGCTAGAATTCCTCTCTCATGACTAAGTTAGCAATAAGCTAGGACCAAAACTAGAAAATGAGAGAGTTTAGAGAGATTAGGGTTGATATATACTAGAAGACATACCTCCAAAGGGGTTGATGAGTCCCTATATATAGAAGAATTCTAATGGAAAAAGTTGACTTGAGTTTTTCCCCTAGGTAAACCCCGTTCTCCCTATTTGTAGCTAAGTCAGACGTCTGCACCACCTATTTGGTTTGGACCCACTGTCCTCCTGACGGCATGTTGAAAATGGTGTAGGCAATTAATACTCATTAATTGCTCGAAAGGTTCAGCTCGATCTAATTTCTGGACCTCGACCACTCTCCTCTCTTTTTGCAGCATGCCAAAATTATCACACTAATCTTCTCCTTATGAAAGCACGATTCTTTTTGGATGGACCTTATTTGTAGTTTGACCCGTGTTCTATGGTGCCGAGGTGCACTAAGAACGGTCCACCCTTATTGTGGGTTGTGCTCTCCTGTGGATCATATATCTCTGTTTTGTCTGACTCATATTCTATGAGCCCAAACTTAAGCTTAGGGTCCGATCCATTGTGAATAGGCCCTTTACCTACAATCAAACATACCCTTAGCCCTTAGGTTTCTCTTGCTATCATTAGGAAGGTGATGGCATGGGAATCTTAGGTTATGGGTACCTTTTTTGGCTAGTATAATTGTTAGGTTTTGAGCTTTCAAAGTATTTGGTGCTCTTTGTTCTTCAATGTAATGGCACCCGGCACGGGTCCCGCCCCCTAATCTTACGAAAAAGATTTGTGTAATTTTATATTTTAACGAAAATAAGATTTATAAAATTGATTTTCAATTGTTTATATTTGTAATAATGTTATAATAATTAAATTTAATCAAATAATGTTCAAATGTGATTATTATAGCATACTAAACTCAATCAACTACTAAATATACAAAATTTTAATAAGATGATCAATAACTCCATCTCTCGGCAAACCATTTCGATAATTTAGTCCTAATGACAGTCAGTTTTGTGCCTACAACATTAGCTTTGTTGTATTTTTTTAAATAATGTCATTATCGTTGCTTGATTAATATTTCAACTCCACAACACTCAGAATTTTCAATTTCTTTCTCTAACAATCTCTCAACCTTAGCTTTTTAATTTTAAAAGTTATTCTACAACAATCCGACGAATTAAATTAATTTTTAAAAATAATCGTAATTATTTTTCTCGCCTCCCTCGAATACAACTTCTGATTCTGCACTGATGGCACTTGATCATGGGGTATATTCCTTATATACATATATTTTTCTTCTTCTTTTGATGATACATTTTTTTTCACATAAAAAATTAATCAAACAATTATACATAATACAAGGTATACGTGATTCGGCAATATTATTACATTCACAGTTCACATTAAATTCTTACTATATTCTGATTAAAAAGAAATATACAACAGCCGCTATTAGCTTACATTGACAAATTATAGTAATAATCTTACTAATGATACTTCAATACACATCTCCCAAAATGGCATACTATATGTATTCAATCAAGGACTAAGATTAATCTACCTCACTAATTTTTACATATAGAACCGATCGCTAACAGATAAAATGAGTAAAATTATAACAAAATTACAAAAATATCATAACTTTAACAAAAGAAGTCATAAATATTTCACACCCAACTATAAATTAATCATAAATTTGTCTAAGAGACATCGGAATATGCACATAAAATGGTAATAAATTTGCCAAACACAAAGGTAATAATCATAATACAATTATCACAAATTGTCACAAAATCATATTGTTTAAAATTGAACGTAACTTCATCTACAAATGATCATAAAAAATATCATAATCTTTTATAAAACAGGAACTAACTGTTGGAAAAAATGGGTTTTAAAGAGTTTTTGAACATGATTTTTAGCTAACTTTGAAGCTAAATTAAATAGGTTTAAATTAATCTTTTTTTGATGATTCAAAGTCCGAATATGTTCATCTACATGTGAAGTTTAATCATGGATTTTGAATTGTTCAAAATCGATAATCGGTGAATCTCCAAAAGTGTGCCATTTGAAAATGATGGATGCGTCAATCCCACATCGGATGGGAGGAAGGATGTTAGTGTAGTTTATATAGTCCAACATTGGACTAAGGGAAGGGTTCCATTGGGGTAACCCAATTTTATAGATGGGGAGGACTTAGCCAAGTGTGAGCTTGGGCTAAGAGCAGGATCCAAAAATCACACGTGCGCGCCACCGTCGCCGTCGACCGACCGGTCGGCCGAACCGTGCCGGGCCCGAGTCATGGGTCTCCTTAATTTTTGCAAGAAATTCATTCAAATTTTGGACCGAAATCCTAGCGCCAGAAAAAACCAAAATTCAAATTTTGAGTTTTGACCGTTGGAGGGAAAACCGAACCGACGGGTTCAAGTTGGTTTCTGACTGTTGGACTTGAACCGAACTGGTGAGTTCAGTTCGGTTTTGTCCGTTGGAGCTTCAAACAAACTGATGAAACCGGTTCGGTTCGCATCGGTTGGGTTCTATAAAATGAACCAACCTCTGCCCATTTCAATCACTGAAAACTGAAGTTCCTCTCTCTCTCTGCTAATTTGCTCTGCTTCTGTTCTGTTCTACATTCTTCCATTTCGTATAAGGGAGTTCAAACACAAAAAAGTTCAAAGTCTTTGTTTGATTACTGTGCTGCTTCAAACAATCATTTGATCGTTGTATCCTAGGAGGCATACTGACTGATCCTTGAAGCACCATAGCGAGGCCATTTTTGTCTTAAGGAGATTGTGTGGTACACAAGTCTCGATCACTTTTTGAAAACAGGTTCTTTAATATTTTATGTTTCTGTTTTTGGTTTTTCGTTTCAATTCTGGATACAGATTAATTATTTTGACAACAATCTTAAGACAAAAACTATATATATAAGTATTAAAACAGATTAAATTCGTAATCTGATTCTGGAATTCATTTCTGGAATTTAATTCTTAATTAAATCTGTTCTGAAATTTTATAAAACAATTTTTTAATATGTTTTTATAAACAGTATAAGAAAATCTTTTTTTCAATTTTTTTAGAACAAATCTATTTTAGAATTCATTTTTTGAAAACAGTTCTGTAATCTATTTGTGTAACAGAGTAGAAAAATTTAATAATTTTTTCAGTTTCTGTTTTAATTGAAAACAGTGCCTAGTTTTTTAATCTATTTTTTTAAAATAAATAAAACAATGTTAATCTTCAATTTCTTTGTAAACAGAATTTGTAACATCAGTAGTGTTAAGTTTTGATTCCATTTTAAATCTATTTTTGTATTATTTTGTATTATAAACAGATATAATGTATTCATAAATTGTTAATTTTGCTCCCCCTACTCCCGTTGTTGCTACGCCTGCTGTGATATCGACTGTTGTTCCAACAGTACCAGTTAACCACGGAGGAAAGCCATAAAAGTTCAGTGAAACTAATTTCAAGAGATGATAACAAAAAATATTTTATCTCATGACTTTGAGTCTGGCTAGGTTCTTACGTGAGGATGCTCCAGCGTTGATTAAAGGCGAGACCGATCGTCTGGTGCTCGTTGCGGTGGAAACATGAAAATATGCTGATTTTCTATGCAAGATCTATATCCTCAATGGACTGGATAACACTCTATACGATCTATAGTCTGAAAAAGACGGTTCAGGAACTGTGGAAATCATTAGACCATAAGTATAAGACAGAGGATGCTGGTGCGAAGAAATTCATCATCGGCAAATTTCTGGATTATAAAATGGTGGATTCCAAGCCTGTCGTCAAACAAGTGCAAGATCTCCAGCTAGTTTTGCATGATATTCATGCAGAAGATATGACTTTGAGTGAATCTTTTGAAGTC
>JAUTBS010372513.1:0-10415 GCA_032361285.1 Aequorea victoria | reverse complement strand
TATTTTATTATTTTAAAAGTTTCATATTTATTTAATTAAAACTCTAATTAGTTATATATATTTTACAGGATTTTACAATTTTGTCCGTAGATAAATATTTCCACGTTTTTCCATGAGAATTATGACTTTATATTTTTGTTTGTCACTAGACAAATGATTGCACATTTTTTTTAGAAATTCTTTTTATTTCATTCATTAGGCAAGTATTTTCACACTTTCGTAAACTTTATTGGACTTTTTATTTTTTGCTGACTTAGGTTGCTTCTCAACGTTTCCTAAGAGAGAATTTTTCTATTTTTAGGTTACTAGATAAGCGTTTTCACGTTTTTCTAAATTTATTGGCTTTTTTATTTTTGCTTAATTAAGTTGCGCTTCCGGCCACCGAATATGATGAATTTTTCTATTTTTCTAATCAGATTATGCTCTTTCTTTTTTTCTTTTTTTTAAACTTTTCCTCTTCTAATTTATATTATCTGACGATTTTCGTGTTTTTTCTTCTTTTTTTTGCAGACTGGCGACTATCTACTGGGATTCAGAGGCTCTTCCTAGATCTTCGAGTGGTACGAGGTTCTCCCTCTGGAGAGCTGGGTTCTCGTTGATGGATCTGGGTTTCGTCGGTTCATTCCCCTCCTCATGAGTACACATAATGATCGAATACTCATGACGGCGCTAGCGAAGAGGTGGTGGGATACCAACAATACCTTCCACTTTCCGTTGTTCGAGGCCACCGTGTCCCTGATGGATTTTGCTATGATCACGGGAATTAGGGTAGGGAGAGATCCGATCCCTCTTAGCCTTACTATCAGCTCGTGCCCGGAGGCACTCACCTACAGGTTGGGTGCAGTTCCACCGCAATCCGATCAAGGACGTATCTGGTATGCTTGGCTCATAGAGAGCTACATAGGGTTTGAGTGCACTGAGCCCCGCCACTTTGAGTGGGTTGCTCGGGCATTCCTACTCTATCTGTTCGGTGCTTGCCTATTCACGAATAGGAATAACACCGTTGAGCTACACTTTCTAGGAGCTTTGCACAATCTCCACAGGGTATTATCTTTCGATTGGGGAGGACAAGCATTGGCCACCTTGTACACCGGCCTATGGTCCGTGTATTGGGCCAAGGAGATGTCCATGATAGGGTACTGGCGGATCTTCGAGGTATGATTTTGATCACACTCTTTGTCTTTTCAGTTAATTTGTACCTTATCACTTATTGACCAGGCCTAACACTTATTCTATTTATTTATCTTTGTTATCTTTTCTTTGTTTCTTCTCTCATTTCCTTTTTTATCTTTTCTTATTTACAGCTATGAGCTTACGAGTTCCTGGATTTATCAGCCCGAGAGAACACTCACTCGGATCCCCAAATTATCCCACCGACAGCTCGGTGGGGTCGGAGCACTCGAGGGAGGAAGGAGGACACAAAGGATTTGAATACCTACCATCTCAATCTGGATTGCCTATCCCTCGTACAGGTATGTTCTATTTTAATTTATACATGTTTGATTTTTCTTTAGTGATTCCTCTTGTATGTAACCTGTGCTTGGTTTAGTTTCAGGTGAATTGGCAGGTGTGGGATGGCATGGAGGCCAGGGCAGGCGAGGAGCTGATGAGGAGCCGTCAGACTCATCAAATGAGGATCCTACTGGAGGATCCATTTCGCCGGGAGTGGTTCTTCGGTGAGCGGGCAGTCTGGCAGTCGCTAGGGCTGGACCATTTTTGAGTCCCTCAGCCACCTCCACTCAGCATGAGATCGATGCACACCATGTCATTCGAGGATGTCATCAAGGCATTATACAGCTTTACGGCTAGGGATTTCCTAGCCGATGGGGAGTACACCGCATTTGTGCGCGACCATCTGATGCGTCTGATGGACATTCAACTTGCAGAGGTGCAGGCTGGACAGCTCTCGATGTCTTAAGTTCCTCCGGTGGTGGGTGGTCATCCTGCTCCTGCTGGTGGTGGTGGTGTCGTGACTACTCGAGCTGCCTCTACTGCTGGCGTTTGAGATCATACTCCAGATTCGGCGTCTCCTTTCTATTCGTCGTTACCTCGGGTAGTGAATACCATTCCTAACGGATATCTGTGTGTCATTCCTATTCCCGCTCCCGAGGTACCGAATATACACCTTGACAGTGGGGATGAGCAGGTACTTCTTACTTTTCTCTCTTTATTTTATGCCTCTTCTTCCTTTAGCAAAATATGTCAGTCCGTCTAGCATTTACTTTTCTTGGCTCTTTTCAGGTTTTTCAGCCTTCCTGGGCCTTCATGGAGGACTGCCTCACTACTATTTTGGGTCTGATGATCTTAGTGAGGCAGCAGACCCAGATGCTCGCGGAGGCACACGTGAATCTCATCCCCTAATGTACTCAAACTCCTTCTTGTCCGGTGAGTATTCTTATTTTTATTTATTCACTCGTATGTCTCTTTTTTTTTCATTTTATTTATTTATGCACATGTACATATTGTAACTGTACTTATTATTTTCTTCTCTTTCTTTTTTGTAGCCTCGCTCTATTAGTCGTACTTCCGTTCATGGGACATCCTCGTCCTCCCATGTTGCCACTCCGACTGCTGCCGGTCCATCTACAGCTACTTCCCAGGGATCTGTCCTGCGAATTAGAGTTCTGGAGCGTCAGGCCGGTAGTGACGAGGACTTTGACTTGGGGAATGCCACTACTTCTCCATTATCTATTCTGGAGCCTCCGCGTCGCACTCGTCGCCAACGCAATTAGGATGTCCTATGTTTTTCTCTATTTTTATTGGATGTACACTTGAGATACATTTTTCTTCTCTTGCATATACATTTTTTTTATTATTATTTTTATGGGATAGACCTTCGTGCCTAATTGGATATTTACTTGGCATTCCCTTTTAGTTTCTTTTCCATTTCTTTCTTCTGTATGGATATTTTTATTTATATACATGGACCGCACTTTATTTATATGGATTGTATATCTATAAAGGTTCACTATACACAGAGATTATGTATGTACATGAATTATTTACAGAGAGTATGTACAGATTATGCCATGTACATGGATATTTATTTACAAGGTTATGTACATGTTTTTATAGGGTGTTCTATGTACAGGAATTATTTACAGGATGAAACATTTTACAAAGAGTTTATTTACATGGTTATATAGAGAATGTTTTTTACAAGATGAACTTAGGTTTAGGGAATTATGTACAAGGAATTATTTACAAAATTATTGTACAGGGCTTATTTACAAGAAATTATTTACAAAGTTATTGTACAAGGCTTATTTACAAGGATTATTATGTACAGGGTTTTGAATTATGTGATATTCTTCAGGATTTCGTTGTATGTTTATATCTGTACGAATGCATATTCACCAATGTTAGGAGATAGTAAGGCATAGACCAAAGCGGTTACGCTAATAGCCGTAGATATTAAATGTCAGTGGTGACCACAGACATAAAGCAGGGAGAGAGAACAAAATTTCTTCTTTTAAAATAGAGATGGCGCGCGCCATAAGGGGATGGCATGGCGCACGCCATGTTGATGTGTCGCGCGCTATGACGAGGTGGAAAAAGGTGGCGCGCGCCAGGTTCAAGTCAAGTTCAAGGCAAGGTTCTGTTCTCCAATATTTTCTATAAAGGGATGCCTAGCCTTCTCTTAACAACCATCTCTGATTCTGTTACATGGCTTCTTCCACTCAAAATTCTCTCTTTTGCTGGACCGATGAGTTTACTAAGATTGAGCAAACCAATTTTGTTAATTTTAGTTTGAACGCTCTTTTTTATTTGAGATCCTTGAGGATGGACTGGAATTTCCTGAACGCATCCACTCAGTTGTGAGATCCGGTGGCTCATACATTCAGACTTGGACACAAAGAGCTTTGTCCGACCATCGAAGAGTTTGAAACTATTCTGCATGTTTTCCCTCGAGAGGAGATTTGGATTCCCACATCTCTCGCGAGACCAAAGAAACTCCTATGGGATTTATGCGGTTTGAGCGGTAGTGAAGATTCTCTCATTTTGCATTGTGGGGTTCTCGACATATCCTGCCTGGTGAGCCGCTTCTGTCTTGCCGACTCTCTTTCTGATTTTTCTTTGCAGTCTTGTCGTCGTTATGCCTTGTGCATCTGTCTTCTGGCCCATTTTTTTCTTTTCCCTGGAGATGATGATGTTAGCACTACTTGAGTACAGGTAGCCTCCCAAATAAAGGAGGGAAAGAATTTTGTACCATTGATCCTGACAGAGACATTGATTGGTATGAATGTTGTGCAGTCTGGTGCCTCTTTTATTTTTGTAGGCAGTCTCGTGCTCCTCCAGGTATCTCTTAAAGCTCTTTTTTTTTCATTTTCTCTTATTTTTTCCTTTCAGCTCTCCTTTTTCTGCATTCTCAATTTGTTTTTTTTTCATTCAACCCTCATTTTTTATATATCTCTCAATTTTTCCACTCAACTCTAATTTTTTTGTATTTTTCTCTCAGATCTGGTTGATAGAGAAGGTGAACATTCTGGAGTATCTACTGGCAGGAGTCTATACTCTGAGAGCCTCTCTACAAAGAGGGGTTTGTTGCCCTTACGTTACCATGGCTGAGTGGCAAGATTTCTTTGAAGCTTAGAGGGGCGAAAACATCTATTGGCGTTGTCCCTGGTGTACTATTCCTGTAGCGACGGCTTCGACCATGGAGCATTCCGGTGTCTTGCTCATAAACTTGAGACTGACCACTTTCTATTTTCCTTCTCGCATTCTGCATTAGCTGGGTCATGCTCAATCGTGCCCTTCGGCAGTGGCTCACATGTCCACTTCTTCTTATTATACTCATTTTTTGGAGCATTATCGGTAATTTTGCTCATCCCGGAAGATGATTGACTTGGGAGATCCCTGAGTGATGCCTTTCTAATGCATAATCTAAATAGATGGGAGGGGATATAGAGTGGAAAGAAGACAATGACGTGAAGAAGGGAGGACTCAATCTAGTTGTTCTTGCTGCACTTCCGTTTATTATGTAATCTTCTCTCTTTTATTTTTTTATTTTTAGAAAAATACCTAGAATTTGCACTTTTCTTTTTTCATGTATAGACTTTATTCATTAAAGCTAAGTAATGAGAAATTCTCCCTTTTCTGATCTTTGATCTTCTCACTTCATTAGTTTGATGTTCGTTTTTGCCATATAATGAAAATTAATCAAAGAATTTAAAAAAAAAAGATCTTTACATTGAAATCATAATCAGATAGAGGGTTTTGAAAGATGAAGTACTTGTGTAAGTATTTTCCCTTTTTTTGTGGGAGAGATTTATTTATGTACAGGTTTGGGCCGAATTTCAAACTGAAGTTGCCTACGTATCCCAAAGAGAATGAATCAGGTCACAACGTAGTTCTAGTCTGGGTCCAACTCTGGATTTTAACACTCTTCTTTTTTTGATACCCTTATTTTGCAAAGCTGCCCTTTTGGGTTTTCAACCTTGCGGGTTGCTCTTACTTTTTCCTGAATTGTTAATTCATCAGTTTTTAAACCCAATGAGCCTCTCTTATTTTCATATATTTTTTTTAAGAGTAGTACTTTTTGAGCTGGTCCAAATTGGTAGGGGTATTCAAAATGTTTTCGTCCAGGTTCATAATAATAACGGTCTTCCCGTTATAATGGCTTTGATTATATATGGCCCGGTCCAATTTGGTTTGAATTTCTCTCTTGGATCAAAGATAGGGGCTCAAATTTCTTTGAGCACGAGTTCCCCATCCTTGAGGTCCCGGGTTTTGACCTTCTTGTTAAATGTCCAGGCTACCATTTTATGATAGCCTTGAACGTGAAAGAGCGCCCTCAGCCTCCTTTCGTTAAACAAAAGCAAGTCCTCAGAATGATTCCTCTGCCATTCTGCTTATGGTATACTGCACTCTGCTATAATTCAGACAGAAGGAACCTCTAGCTCTATAGGTAGAACAACTTCCATCTCGTATACTAGAGAGTAAAAGGGGACTCCCATCGAGGCTCGAATTGACGTCATGTACCCCCAAAGGGCAAATGGTAACTTTTTCGGCTAATCCTTACTCGCTTATATTATCCTTTGTAGAATTCTCTTAATATTTTTATTAGCCACCTCGATTGCTCCATTTGTCTATGGCCTATACGGGGATGACTTGTGCCCAGTGATTCTGTATTCTTCTAGCAAATCTAGCACTTACCCTTGGAAGTGAGATCCATTGTCTGATATAATTTCTTGAGAAACACCATATCGGCATATGATGTTATGCTTGATAAACTTAGCCACATGAGAAGTTTTGAGGACTGAAAAGAAAGTAGTCTCGACCCATTTTGTGAAATAGTCGACAACCACTAAGATGAATTCATGTCCATTTAAAGTTTTCGACGTGACTTTGCCAATGATGTCTATTCCCCAGACTGAAAATGGTCAAGGGGAAGTCATACTGTATAGTTCTGATGGTGGAAGATGTACTAGATTTGCATAAATTTGACACTTACGGCATCTTTTGAAGAACTAAACATAGTCTATTTCCATTATCATCCAGAAATAGCCTTGACGTAAGATCTTTTTGGCCAACATCATCCCATTCCTATGGGGCCCACAAACTCCTTCGTGCACTTCTTTTATGATTTCTTAACCTTCTTCGTCTATCACAAAAAGCTTGTTCACCCCCAAATAAGCCCTTTTGTACAACTTTTTACCACAGTTGACGAACTGAGCTTCTAATCTTCTGATGACTCTCTTATCCTTTCCACTGACGTTTTCCGGGTATTTTCCATTCTCAGTGAAGTTCAATTATCGTGGAACCATGGCAAACCATCTCCTTCTTCTTGCTTTAAAGCTGCAATTTTGTATGCTCTCATACTCCTCTGTTCAATCACTAAAGGCCTCATTTTGGCCTTTACGAGTATGTCAATCATGAAGGCAAGAGTGGTAGGGGTATCAGCAAATTTATTCTGAAGTCGAGGTATATGGATGAAAATGACTTCCTTGAAACTGGGGATAAGTCGGTCGAGCTCTTGGTAGTATGGCATTAGTTTCTCCTCATTGACTTTTCATTTTCCACTGGCTTGAGAGACGACCAACGTAGAGTCACCGATCACTTCTAACTTTCTCGTGCCCAATTCCAAGGCGGCTTCCTTCCCAAAAATACATGCTTCATATTCGGCCTGATTATTGGTAACTTCAAAATTTAGCTTATAGGCCAACGGAACATGCGAGTCATCTAGAGTGACTAGTAGTATCCCGATTCTGTAATCATATTGGTTTGAGGCACCGTCAAAATATAGCATCCATAACTCATTCTCGACTTTCAACACGTCTTCATCGAGAAACTAAAAATATGAGTCTTTTTGTCCCTCAACTGGCTGATCTGCTAAGAATTCTACTACGGCTCATCCTTTTACCGATTTTATGGTCTTGTAGTATAGTTCAAATTCGGCCAATAGTAGTAACCATCGGGCCAATCTTTCTGTTAGTGAAAATTTTTCGAACAGGTACTTAAGTGGGTCCATCCTGGAAATCAACATTACAGGGTATGCAAGCATGTAATGTCGTAACTTCTTTGAAGACTACACCAAAGCCCAATAAGTTTTCTCCAGTGGCGTGTATCGGGTTTCGTAATCTTTCATCTTCTTGCTTAAGTAATAAATAGACCTTTCTTCGCCATTATCCCCTTCTTGCGCTAGCATGCAGCCCATTGCAGACTCATTTACTGATAAATACAGGATTAATGGTTTACCTAGTTTCGGAGGGGAAAATACCGGAGGCTTTTGTAAGTACTCTTGGATAGACTCAAAGGCATTCTGGCAATGCTGATCCCATTGGAATTTGGTATTCTTTCTGAGCAAATGAAAAAGAGGTCCACAGGTTGTATTCAACTTCAAGATGAAACGACTGATGAACTGAATTTTTCCAAAAAATCCACTAACTTCTTTCTCTGTCTTCAGGGTAGGCATTTCCAGAATTGCCTTAATTTTGGAAAGGTCCACCTCTATCCCTCTTTGGATGATGATGAATCCTAATATCTTACACGTTGTAACTCTAAAAGCACACTTTTGTGGGTTCAGTTCATTCGGTACTTCCGGATTCTCTCAAAAAGTTTCTCTAAGGCCGAGGTATGTCCTTCACGGTCTTTAGATTTGATAATCATATTATCGACATATACTTCCACTTCCTTGTGTAACATGTCATGGAGTAATTCCATTGTAGCACGTTAATACGTGGCTCCTGTATCTTTCAAACTGAAAGGCATAACCCTATAACAATACATCTCCCACGGCATGGTGAACGTAGTCTTTTCTCTGTCTTCGGGTGTCATGAGAATCTGGTTGTAACCTGAGAATCCGTTCATGAATGATAGCAGGGCATAACCAGCAATGTTGTCCATGAGGATGTCTATGTGTGGTAGAGGGAAGTCATCTTTGGGACTTGCCTTGTTAAGATCTCAGAAGTCAACACAAACTTGCACCCGACCGTCTTTCTTTGGCACATGGACAATATTAGCAACCCACTGGGGGTACTCTGTCACCTAAAGAAAATCGGCGTTCACTTGTTTGGTAACTTCTTCCTTGATTTTGAGGGCCCAATCAGGTCTTAAACGTCTTAGCTTTTGCTTCATGGATTTGGCATCGGGGTAGAGGGTTATTTTGTGATGGACGATTTCTTAGTCAATTCCGAGCATGTCTGCGTATGACCATGGGAAGATATCTTTAAATTCTGTTAATAATTTAATTAATGGTCCATGTTCTTTATTTGATAAACCAAAACTGATCTGAATCATTTGTGGATCCTTCTCAGTACCCTAATTTATTAAAAAAGTTTCTTCAATTAAAGGTTTAGCGCGCATCTCTTCTTCTTTTTCAATTAAAAGTTTTAGTTCTTGGGGAACAGCCTCATCAAGATCATCCGAGTCAAAAATCAAACATTTATAAGAATGTACATTAGGGTAACCAGAAGAGTTCTCCACGTTATTATTATCAACAACAAAGGTTACAGATTTTGACATGTATTTGGATGTAATAGAAGACCGAGACACCCCAACAGGTGGATGCCCGATGGACTCACCACTGGAATCTAAATCTGTAGACGTAGATAAGTCCGACTCAGAATCTAACTCACTATCTACATCATCCAAAACATTATATTTGTATACCCAATTATCTATTACAATGCTACCCTCACTCGTTATTAATCTGGAACAGTCAACTAGAACAGTCAACTGGCTCATTTGTAGATGTAGATAAGTCCGACTCAGACTCTGACTCACTATCTACATCATCTAAAACATTATATTTGTATACCCAATTATCTATTACAATGCTACCCTCGCTCATTATTAATCTGGAACAGTCCACTGGAACAGTCAACTGGCTCGTCGCTGCCCAGCATGGCGATCTTCTATGCGCCTTCTTATACGTGTATTGGAGCTACTCCCTTAAAGGGCGACACCAGCGTGAATTCCTCCAGGTCTTCTATCCAGTCTTTCTCACGCGTTTTCTCTGTTATGCCTTCATCTTCTGCCTCGTCTTCCTCGAGCTCGCTATCCGTCAGCTGATGTTCAAAAAATATCTCCAGTCGAGGTGTTTTCTGTCCAGACCTCTCATCAATCCATAGTTCTGGAAATCTACAGAACGTAAAAGTCTCGCATTCCTTCACATACTACCCATTCAAAGGCCCATAGGCTGGTAACAGAGCTAGATAGTCTGTATTGGTTCTTTTGATCGATGCATTCCTCTGTGCTTTCACTCTCTCATTAGTAAGGTCTTATACTGTGGGCTTGTATCCCAGACCAAAGGTATAGCGATTGCCCTAAACATGTATTGGTTTAGTTCTACCTTATTGACTTTTTCCAAGCTCTAGGCCTGGGAAGTATGACATTTTGTCCATCATCATTACCGCCTGAGGTTTCACATATAGTTGCTCTCCAGTCATCAAAGTCTGAATAGCTATTATTTTGTCAAAATCAAAACTGCTCAAGGTGAGATCTTCTTTCTTGTGCTATATTTCAAGCAAAGGAGTGTCATCAGTGGCAGATGTCTGGATGCTTGATTCGCTAAAAATGGTCAGGATGGCCCCATCCCTTATCATTTTGACCTCCCGATAGAGGGTGGATGAAACTGCCTGTACATTGGGGCCATGCAACCACGGTCGACCTAACAATAGGTTGAAGGAGGCGGACACATCCAGTACGTGGGATTCGATCTCACTATTTCTAGGTCCTATGATAATAGTAAACTTGACTACTCCCAGCACATTTTTGCGGGTATTATCATATGCTCGTACCCCCTGGTTGGTCGAAGTAAAATCATGCTCTTTTAACCTGAGCCAGTGCGCTGTTCTGAGTGGGCAGACGTTCAATGCTGACCCATTATCAATCAATACCACAGGTACCCATTTTCCCAGGCACTTCGCTGTAATGTGGAGGGGTTTGTTATGTAGGCGTCCCTCGGCCGGTAG
>JAUTBS010372402.1:0-10415 GCA_032361285.1 Aequorea victoria | reverse complement strand
AACTCTCTGTTACGAGGTGAATTGTGAAAAGATGAGAACTTAGAGTATTTCATGAGAAAAGTTATGTTTTGTGAAAATAATTACTTTTCTTTCAAGTAATAAATTGTTTTGATTTCCATTGTACAATTTATAATACTATTGCTTGTGATTGGTGAGCACATGGACTTTAGCTCACCCCCACACAGATTGATATTTTTGGCAAGTTTTGAAGTCAAAGCGATGTTCTGGTGCTGTCCACTGTGATCTTAGGTTTTAGGGAAGGCAGTAGAGTTGTGGTGGAGTCTTGGAATCATTTTTTTTGTGTTCATCTTATTTGGAATGTATTTATAGGTATAATGTTGTTAAGGCAGTGTGCCTTTTATGTATGTTTTGGGATGTTATGATGGGACCAGGAATGAATTCCTGATGTTAAAAAAAATTATGCTCAGAATGTGGTGTATGATGTTAAGTCCGATGAGTTGAGTACTCATCCTCAGGTTCTGTGCCCGGTGGTCAGAGCGGAGCTTGACATTAATGGTGGTAAAATTATACCAACCCATATCTGTGCCCTAAAGTGCATTTTAGTTACGTCAAAAAACTAAAAATTAATGCACCGTCCATCAGGGTCTTGTGTAGACTTGAAGGATTTTTCATACTTATCTTGGATTTCTTGGGTTAGACGGACAATTTTGCCAAAAGAAAAAGTTTTCCTCTTTTTGGTCTTCTTCCTTTTGGCCGAACTCTCACCTTGATCATCTTGTCTTCTCTTAGTTGTTTTTGATGGATTGGAAGAATCCACAAAGATTCAAGTTTGTGAACCGAAGTGATGGAGACGATGGAGTCTTGTCAGAATCTAGGGTTTTACCGCTAGGAAAAGAGAGAGTCATTGTGTAGTGTAGCAGTGATGTCCGATGAGAAATAAAAGAGATGGATTTACAGAAGGACTGTCAGTCAATTGAGAGGAGGGAAAGAGGCGTCATTGTATCGACTTACGAGAGAGAGAGAGCAAAGTTTGAGTTTTAAACGATTGGCCCCCCTCAGAACAAAGTTTATGTTTATATACCCAATTTCTCAGTCGACTCAGTGCTAATTTTAGTTGATCCAAATAAGTTTTTAGGGATTCGACGAAATTCTTTTATTTGAGTTGACTCATGATCTTCTGTGAGTTGACCCATCTTCGTTTCAAGATTTAGACAAGAATTCTATGTGAGTCGACTCATACTCTAATGTGAGTTGACCCAACTTCGTTTCAATGCTTAGACAGGAAGTCTACGTGAGTCAACTCATACTCCAATGTGAGTCAACCCAACTTAATTTGTCCAGCGCTAGGAATACCCAGCAGCCTGAGTCGACTCATCACACTTGTGAGTCGACCCATGTACAACAAATTTGAATATTATAGGATATTGTTGTGTTTTTCATGGGTTTAATATAACTAATTCACCTTTAATATAATTAAATCTTTCTTGATTTAAGAATTTGATGAATATATCTGCTAGTTGGTATTTTGTACTTATAAATTTCAATTAAATATCTTCTTTTTGTACAGTCTCTAATGAAATGGTGTTTTATTTCTATGTGCTTAGTTCTTGAATATTGAATGAGATTCTTAGATAAACTAATAGCACTTGTATTATTACATTTTATTAGAATTTTATGATATTTCAAATTAAAATCTTCAAGTTGTTGTTTTATGTAAAGTACTTTAGCGCAACAATTTTCTACGGCTATGTATTCGGTTTCGGTCGTTGAGGTAGTTACAGAATTTTGTTTCTTACAAAATCACAAAACTAAAGAATTTTTTAAGAAGTAGCATGATCCACTAGTATTTTGACGGTCTAACCTACAACCTGTAAATTTGGCATCTAAATAACATAGTATTTAAAGAGATGTGTTCTTGTGATACCATAAGCCTAGGTAAATTGATCCTACAAGATATCTCAGGACTCTTTTTACAAAAATTAGATGTGATTATTTTGGATTAGATTAATATCTAGCACATATGCACACACTAAACATAATATCAGGATGACTAGTAGTTAAGTAAAGAAGGCTACCAATCATACATCGATACTTTTTGCTATCAATTGATTTACCTTTCTCATCCTTGTTAATCATTGTTGATGTGCTCATAAGAGTTCTGCATTGCTTTGCGTCCTCCATTTGAAAGCTCTTTAATAACTCTTTTGTGTACTTGGCTTGATTTATGAAGGTTTCATCCTGTGTTTACTTGATTTGAAGCCCAATGAAGAAGTTGAGCTCACCCATCATGCCCATTTCAAATTCTTCATGTATAGTTTTAGCAAACTCTTTGCACAAATTTTTATTAGTAGCTCCAAAAATGATATCATCAATATAAATTTGTACTAGAAGCATATCTTTTTCTTTTTGTTTAATGAAAAGTGTGGAATCAAGTTTTCCTCTAGAAAACTCATTTTGTGTTAGGAATTCACTTAATCTTTCATATTATTCTCTAGGAGCTTGTTTCAACCCATATAAAACTTTTGATAATTTAAAAATATGATCCAGAAATTTATGATCTTCAAAGCCAGGAGGTTATTTTACATATACTTCTTCATTGTTATAGTCATTTAAGAAAGCACTTTTGACGTCCATTTGAAATAACATAAATTTTTTTTGGCATGCAAATGATAATAACATGCGAATGGGTTCTAACCTGGCTATAGGAGCATATATTTTTTCATAATTTATGCATTCCTCTTGATTATAACATTGGGCTACAAGTCTAGCTTTGTTTCTAACTATGTTGCCCGTTTTATCCTTCTTATTTCTAAAAATGTATTTTGTTCCTATGATTGTATTATCTCTGGGTCTAAGAACTAGGGTCCACACTTTGTTTCTTTCAAATTAGTTTAGTTCTTCTTACATAGCATTTATCTAATATTCATCATTTTCGGCTTCTTGAAAGTTTTTGAGTTCAATTTGAGATATGAATATCAAATTGTTACATATATCTCTAGTAAAAGAGCGAGCGGTTACCCATTTCGTTGGCTCACCAATAATTTAATCTTTTGGATGATCTTTAACCAACCTTTTATAAGTTGTCTCAAATTGTAGTTGATTTTGCTCTCCATTCTCATTATCCCTGTTTCGTTGAGAGGTGTCAATGATTACATCATTGAGCTTTTTCTTTTCAAGTTCTTCTCCCAAATCTACACATTCATCATCAATATTTTTTTTAGATAGAGGAATGTTAGTTTCTTCAAATACAACATGCATAGATTCTTCAACAACATGAGTTCTCTTGATATACACTCTATATGCTTTACTAATTGTTGAATATCTTAGAAATATGCCCTCATCTGATTTAGCATCGAACTTTTCAAGATTATCTTTTGTGTTTAGTATAAAGCATTTACATCCAAACACATAAAAATAACTAATATTAGGTATTCTTCCATGCCATAGTTCATATGATGTTTTATTCAATTTTGATCTAATGATTACCCTATTAGATACATAACATGCAGTATTAACGGCTTCAGCCCAAAAATATTTGGCAAGATGGTGTTCATTTAGTATAGCTCTAGCCATTTCTTGTAGTATTATATTCTTTCTTTCTACTACGCCGTTTTGTTGGAGTGTTCTAGGTGCGGAGAAATTGTGTCCTATTCTATTTTAATCACAGAATTTCTTAAATTTTTTATTAACAAATTCTCCTCCTCTATCACTTCTTATATTGTTGGTCATGCATCATTTTTCATTTTGAAGCATTTTACACAATTTAACAAAGTGTAAGCGTGTTTCATCTTTGTATGCAGTGAATACTACCAATGTATATATGGAATAATTATCAACAATTACAAATGTGAAATACTTTCTACCCATACTTGCTGTAGATGATGGTCCAAATAAATTTACGTGTAACAATTGTAAAGGCCTAGTTGTAGAGATATGATTCTTTTTCTTGAAAGATGTCTTCATTTATTTTTCATATTGGCATGCATTACAAATATTATCTTTAACATATTTAGTTTTAAGAAGTTTCTTACTAATTCATTATTAGATAATTTTGTGATTAGATCTATATTAGCATGCACTAATCATCTATGCCATAGCCAACTAGTTTTATTAATGACTGCTAAGCATTTTATATTTTGTGATTCAATTTCATTAAAGTCAATTGTGTATGCCTTTTCATTTCTATGACCAACAAATAGGACTTTATTATCATACATATTTTTTACTCTGCATGTATTAGTTTCAAAGATTACCTTATATCTTTTATCATATAATTAACTAATACTTAGCAAATTATACTCAATTTATCTACATACAAGGCATTTTTAATAGATACAGAGAATCTTACCAATGGTATCAACTCTGATAATTTTACCTTTGAAATTGTCACCGAAACTTACGTGTCGTCCATTCGTTGGTATGATTGAAATAAATTTATTTTCATCGCTCGTCAGATGTCGGGAGCACCCACTATCTAGAAATCATTTGTCCTTGTGTGGAGTAAACTTTAAGCACGCCAACAAAATTAATCATATAATTTTTTTTGGTAACAACTTTTTCTTGGGTCCTTCATTGTTAGTTTTTGTATGATGCATAATTTTTGGGATCCAAATTTTATTCTTATTTTTGTAATTCTTTTTAATATGACCTAATTTACCATAATATTCACAACATAATATTTAATCAGTTGTTAGGTTTTTTAAAAACTTTTGCTTATTTGATTTTTCATAGCCTATATCGGCCTTATTATAAACACATTTTTGTTATCCTAAAAGTTTATTAAGATTTTCTTCACATTTTGTAAACTTTGTGACGATTTCGAATAAATAATTTACTTTTAATTTTAAAAATTCATTTTTTTTGGAAGAGTCATTTTATGATTATGTGATGATTTATCTTTTTTAAAAATTAATGTTTCATTTAAAATTTTAATTCTTCAAGATCTTTTGAAAGACTTGTGATTTTCTTCTTAAGAATTATATTTTTCAATTCAATCTTTTTGAACTCATAATATAATTTACTAAAAGTATTTAAAAGCTCATCATAATCATTTGAATTTGAGATTACGTCATCATCACTGTCATTTTCTTCATTCTCCATGAGATAAAGATTCACAATCTTCTTATCGCTTGATGTTGATTCTTCTTGACTCTCATTCGAGTCATCTCATGTGACTTTCATTGCTCTTCTTCTAAATTTTTTGAATTTTTTTTTCTTTAAAAGAGGACAGTTTATCTTGAAGTGCCCCGATTTCTTACATTCAAAGCATATAGGGAGTTCCTTCTTGATCATATCACTTTTGCTTGACCCTCCTTTGTTAAAATCCTTCTTAAAAATTTTTCTTTTAAAGTTTTTTATCCTTTTAAGAAACTTGTTGAATTTTTGGCTAAGCAGTGCTATGTTTTCACTCTCATCATTTGAGTCGATTGAGTCTTTTTTGTCAGATGACTCTTGTTGTACAGATTTTAGTGCTACACCTCTCCTTACCTTCGGTTCTTCTTCTTCCAACCTTCTTTTTATAACAATCTCATGTGTCATCAATGACCCCATGAATTCATCAAGACTAAGTACATTGAGATCTTTTGCTTCTTGAATTACTGTAACCTTTGCATCCCAATCTTTTGACAAAGACTTGAGAATCTTTATCACATTTTCAACATTAGTATATATTTTACCAAGAGATTTCAAAGAATTAATAATATTAGTAAATCGAGTAAATATGCTAGAAATATTTTCATTAATATGCATCTTGAATAATTTATACTCATGCACAAGCATACTGATTTTAGAGTCTTGATTTGTGCATTCATGAATTATTTGAAGTTTATCTCATATTTTTGTTACTATTCATATATAGATATTCTATTGAATTCATTAGAATCTAAAGCATAATATAGAAGATTTATTATTTTAGAGCTTTGTTGCATTTCTTTAATATCTTTTTTATTCCATCCTAATTCATCTTTTGGAATGGTCATTCCTTCAATCACTTTGATAGGTATTTTAGGACCATACACAGTGATTAATCTACTGCTTGTATGTATATTTTTATTTTTATTTTTCAGTAGTTATAGTTTATTCTACTGAACAATGGAGTTCTGTTTGTGGATTGGCCCTCAAAAAGGATTATTCTAACAAAAGTTGTTATAAGATTCTCTTATACTGTTAAGTTAAAAACAAGAGATGAGACTTTGATACCAATTGTTATTCAAAGAATGAACCTAGAGGGGCTGAATAGGGTCTTTTAAAAAAATTATTTTTATTTAAAAATTATTTAAACAATATAAGGTGAGCAAGTAATATATATATATATATATTTATATTTATATAATCACAAACAGATAATACGAAGAAAAATATATAGAGAGAGTGGGAGAGAAAAGACACCGTAATTTTTATAGTAGTTCGGCTATCCTAGCCTATGTTCACTCCTCAAACTTTTCTTGAGATTTTTCACTAACTTTAAGTATTTACGGGTGTGCTTCAAATATTTTACAAAGAATCACCAAGATGCATTTCAAAGCCACCGAACTTCTAGCACTTGTAATTTTTGCTTCAGCTTCTTATAAAGACTCATCAAGTTGCGTTCTAAAGTCACCAATGTAAAAATCTGGAAAAATTTAAAAAAATTTAAATTAATTAATTAGTTAATTAAAAACTGGATTAATTATAGAAAAATTAAATAAAATAATATAAATTAACTAATTAAATGAACTAATTAACAAATTACAAATAATTGGAATAAATAAATATAATTCAAACATTGTATGGTGCAATAAAATTATTCGTTAAACATTAATTAAAAAGATTAAAATTCGAAATTTAAGTAATTTAATTTAAGAAAATAAATTCCGTTTAAGTGATAGATAAATAATTAAAGAGAAATCAAAAATTTTGAAGATAAGAGAAAACAGAATTTTTAAAAATTGAATTTAGGAAATCTTAGAATTTATGCTTATCCCTTCCCAATTTAAATTTCTTTTCTTTCCTATCTTCCACCTATAAACCCTCAGCATTCATTTTTCCTCCCATTCACGTATTTTTTTTCTTTCCTTAAGCCATCTCTTCGATCCTAATTTAAAAACCCTTCCCAGCTTCCTTGTCTCGCACGCTTGCAAACCTTCTTCCTTACAAATAGTTCTTCTTCTTCTTCAAAACTTTCTTCTTCAATTATTATTATCTGATGCGCCTTACAGCTTCTTCCTCCCGTTCTCCTCCCTCTCGGTGCGCTAGTAGCCACCCTCTGTCATCGCCAACCACCGCCGCAGTCCCGCATCCGTCGTCGAATTTCATTCAACACTCGGTTGGTCTTCTTCCTCTGTTGTTTCTGTTCTTTTTTATTAAATAGAACTGATATTGTATATAAATAATAAACGTATTGATATATATAGGATGCTTGTAGTATATAAGTTGATAAATTGCTACACATGAAAGCATTGAGTTAATACACTAAATCATGAATCAAAAATCAACGCATGATATACAATATATATATGATCATACGAATATGTATATATATATAAACATATATATGTATATACAATATAAAAAAATCAATCTTTAATTAGTTTAATTAAGAAAACTTATTGAAAACTTGGTTAAAAGTAACATTATACACTTAAACATAAGAAATTCGAAGTTTAGAATCAAAATCGGACCCAAAAATCGAAAAAAAATGGAACATGAATCACAGGAATAGAGTCATTATAAAATGCAAACTTTCTCCGGGTGAAGAATATAATCTGGATTGGGTAAACTTGGATCCAGTATGAGCTACAAACACCTCATTATCCATGTCGAATGAAAGAATTGAGCTATTATTATGATTGTTTCTATTTTTCCACCAGTAGTAAAATTCATTGGCGTATGAGTAAAACGTAGAATAATACACATCATGAAATGCCACAAGGGATTCTCCATTCAATTCTCTCTAAGAATTGTTGAGTAGGTTGAAGACACCAACTTGATTGATCATACTTATAATGCTCATGAGTACTGATTTGAATCGTGAGAAACGAGAATTTTTTTTATTTTTAATAAAAAAAAACTTATTTTTAAAAATAATTAATCAATCCACGACAATAGAATTACTAGAAAATAGATAGTCAATCAAACCATTCAACACAAACGATTTTAACGTGGAAAATCCAATCGGGAAAAAATCACGGGACCGAATCCTCAGTCCAAGAAATCAATGCACTATAATCAACACGGTTACAAGATCTTACTTACAGACCATAATCAAATCCTCAATCTATGTATTAAGTAGGTAGTCGAATCCTCGTTCACCGTTCTTGAGTGCTGTGATTCCTTTCACCGTAGCGACGAATTTTCGAAGCTATTCTGAAAAACTCCCACCAAGAATTCTTCAGTCTAATCTCAACAATGATGGTTGCCTTGGAAAAATCACCAGTAAATCACCAATATAGTTGCTCTGTATTTCTCTCTGAAAGCATACATCAAAAGAGCCACATTCTTTCTCTTTTGTCAAACGAAACGCGCAATCTGATCCAAGTCCGCTCGAGCGCTTCCAAGACCGCTCGAGCTGTGTCTCTTGATAAGCACAGAAACAAAGAGATAAGAGACTTATCTCATGTAATCTTTTTCTCGCTTATCAACAATTGATTTCCTGTCATCTTATCACCAAAACCAATATTACCAAATTCGAAAAGATATGATCCGAAATAAAATAACCCTAATTGCCATTTAAATACTAGATTAAAAATAAAATACTTTTAATCTAATTTTTCCTAACAAATAGCTTCGCCTTCGCTTTCACCTTCGCCTTCGCTTACATCTTCGCCTTCGTCTTTGTCTTTTTCCACAAAAAATCCTAATCCAAATCATCTTGTAGTCAGTAGTTTTCGGATCCAAACCCTAATATGCTTTTGGAAACCACCATATATTTGGCAGTAAGTCCGGGCGGGAAAAGCTCGAGTGAGTTCAGAATTGTCTCATTGCACGGTTCCACATAGCCAAAATATGTAAAATATGCCGTTACATGGCCCTAAAACCATGGCGTCTTCATTCAGCTTTATATCCAGATCGATGTTGATAACTAGGCGACCTGAGAATTGCGTCAGGACATAACGAAAAAACAAGCTTTATGGCTTCGTCGTAGTTGTGAATGAGGAGACAACCATTCCTTTTGTTATCTGCCACTTTTTGGTTCAGGTGCTAGCCAATGAAACTTGGGTCTTTTGTGAGAGAACGCCAAAGATCTGCAAATGCACCTGAAATGTATCATACACTTGACAGGTAGCCTCCAGAGCATTTCAATCACCACATCTTCTGGCAGATCACATCTCTTCACCATCTCTCCTTCTTCTTCCCCTCTGAAAAATAATATCCATTACAAAATATATTATTTATATAGTGCAGTTTGGATTGTACCTGTGTATACTCAGTAGTGCATTTAATGTCTCAAATCAAAATTAATTAGGTATGCTAACAGTTTATAGATCATAGCTTATCAAAATTATCATCTTTATACAATCTTAATTATGATTTTATTTTACAAATTTGTGTCATGGCTTGAAAATATTTTTTTATTGTTTGAGCATTATATAAATATTGAAATGAAAATCAACCAGAAGATTAAGAATTTTTTAGATTTAGATTCTCTTCATTATACCAATAAACTGGAGGTATCCATTGTTGGGATTTGTTTTATATAAAATCATGTTCAAATATTTTATATCATTTTTAATAATAGATATATAGATTATCTCAGCACATTTATATATGTATTTATGAAAATTACATTATTAATTATTTATAAATAATATGCAGTATGCCAGTAAATATGCACAGTAGAAATTCTGATAAGTAGAGCTTGACTTATTTATAAAAGATAAGAAGTCCAATTATTGTATAATTAAATTAGTTCACAATCTAGATAGGGTTGACATCCTATTGGTATAACTGTGAGCACAATTTTAGTGGTTGATCTTAACCACATGAATTTGTTCGATAATTCAAGGGAGATTGTGTTCGGTGCACCAAGAATGTATTGAACATGATCAAATATAAAATTAAAGTCCATATACTGACAGGATTGAACTTACACAATTTCATGATTTGCTCGATGGCACATAGATTTTTAATCCCGAGAAATATTGAATACTGACGTGTTTTAATATTTATTACTTGAGATTACTTACGGGTGCGATTCAATCTCATTATTTTAATAAACTATGTAGTTTGAGTAATAAATATTAGAATGTGATCAGTGTTATATTTCGAAGTAATCCGTGTCTAGAATATTCCATTCTGAATTTTAATACCCCTTTGATGAATTCATAAATTTTGATGTTACTAGTAAATCTGATCAGTGAATTATTAATTTAATCCGGTAGTGTAAATAAGTTGAATTTGGTAATCAAGGATTGCAGATATTGATAAAATTAAATTGTTAGTAATTAAATATCACTAAGCAAGTATTGGTAGCATAA
>JAUTBS010372291.1:0-10416 GCA_032361285.1 Aequorea victoria | reverse complement strand
CAATATCAGATTTTTTGATATAAAAATAACATAAATTGAAGAAAACATATTTTTTGTGTGACAATGTCAATTAAAAATAACTAGAAACATTCAATTAGTAGTAAATAAGACTAGGATAGGCCTATCAATGAGTTTTATACCATTTGTTAACGCTTGAAAAAAATTCACGAGCGCGGTAATCGATTCTCGTTACAGATTGACCGATACGCCCGATACCCGTTACACGCGACCGTTACGCCGGCCGATACCGCGATTTAAAACCTTGCTTTTCATCAAACTATCTATTTGTTCTCTATTCTTTTTTGAAAATTCATATTTTATTATTTCTAACTTAAAATTATTTCTTATTACCCAACACAACAACACCCAACTATTAAAAATAATACTTTTTAATGTTTAGCTAGTCAAAATGATTAGCCATATTTGTTGAGCAAAAAAGACAATAGGTAAAATAGCTAGTTTGATGAAGTGCATTTTATAGTCATTGACTATCTATTTTAGCTAAAAATAAAGATAGCTAGTTTGTTGGTAATGCTTTATAAGGAAAGAGGATGGGAGGCTACCCGGACCTAACTCTGATATCATGTTAGAACTTGGAAGATGTCTATTTCAAACTTAATTGATAGTAGGGGATGAAAAGATAGACGAAAGGAAGGAAAGAGACCGAGGAAAAGCTCCATTGAAGTCCCTTTTGCGTCACTTTCTATAATAACATTGGAGAAGCTCCACTGAGACCCAATTCCAGAGCCGTACGAATTGCCACTACTTTCAAAACTACACTACACTTTTGGCCCAAAACTGGACAAGCTGCCGCTGCTATCACCTCCCCACAATGGACCCCAGTGGACCCTGGAACAATCCCTAAACGTCCTTTGTTATGAATTGTGTCCACTGTTGCATCATCATTGAGTTTGATATATCCTGCTGGAGATGCTACCCAGACCTGGTTGCTCTGACTAACCTGCATCCCTTTGGCGAACAACCCTTTGGTATTCACTTCCTCAAACTCATAAACTTTTGAAACTCCACATGCTGCTGCTTCAAGAACATTTCATTCTTTATGGTTAAAGGTAGTCATTCCTGATTCTTCATAAATTCCAACAAAGCGTGGCTTGCAATCCCATCATCATATTGTCCCCAGCAATTTCCTTAGCCAACTTAGACAAAAGAGTCCACCAATTAGCAAAGTCCGGAAAGAAATCTTGATGTGTATCGAAGTGAAGAAGTGAAGCCATCCAGAACTGAAAAGTTATAGGACACTCTAAAAACATGTGATAAATAGTTTCCACATTTTCTCCACCTCTAGGGTAGATTGAGTCAACAGGAACATCTTTTTTTGCACAGTTTGGCGGTGAGAGGTAGAACATTTTGCAATACTTTCCAAATGAAAATTTTAATTTCAACTTTAATATTCAGACCCCAGAGATCTTTCCAAATTTTATATTCAATCCCATTGCTACTTGATTCTCCTTGACATGTTCTATAGTTGGTAGTCCTTCATCCGGTATTATGCAACTTTTTAATCAAGTTATAAGAACAGTAAAAGAACCATCTGAAGAGACGTTTCAGATTTTTTGTCTTGCACTCAGTGGCACTCAATGGAATGGAGGTAATGAGGTCAGCATCCCTTTGCAAACTCAAATATAAGCTTCGTCCACCAGTTGATGTGTGTACAGAGTTGTACTGGCCTCAGGTCTAGAAGTCCGAACATGTGAATTCTGCTTATCAGGTAGCCATGGATCAGTCCACACAGAGACTTTCTTTCCATTACCGACTCTCCATCTTTAACCAGCTTGGATGACTTGTGGGCTTTCAGCACTGCCTTTCCATACCCAAGATGAATTGGTAGGGAGAGTAGCATTCAAGAAAAAACTGTAGGGAAAATATTTACCTTTGAAAATACTCTTGCAAAGTGTATTCTGACCCTGAAAAACTAGGAGCCTAAGGCAAAAGATTATAGGTCACAAAACTCAGGTCCAACTTTTCGTTTAACTAGAGAGAGATCCTTCCAATGGACCCTATGAATGTGGTGATTTGTCACTGCTCCTCCATCAAAATAGGACAAGAGCGCAAAGATTTGCAAAGCTGTTGAGAAAGCATAAAACATGGCATAACATGTGTTGGTAAAGCAAGTAAAACCGCTTTAATCAAAGTCTCTTTAACCTTCCGCGCTTAAGAATGAATTTTGCAACCCATCTTGGGCAATGTCCTATCCTTAATGTAAGAAAAGGCAGATCGTTTTGACTGGCCAATGAGAGAGGGGAGCCTAGATATTTGCCTTGAGAATCATTTTCTGAAATCCCAAGGATCTGTCTAATATCCACTCGAGAAGCCTCTGTACAGTTGGGACAGAAATAGATAGCTGATTTCCCAAAATTTATCGTTTGTCCTGAAGCAGCCTCATAACATATTAAAAACTCTTCGCCTATCTAAACGGTTGGGGCCCTTTCTTGCTCGTTAGCGCTTTAGAAAGATTGCAGGGCCTTTAGGCTCGTGCACAGATTTACGTTTATTTCCTGACAGGAAAAGTTGGCTTACTTGCTTGTTAGAGAGAATGATCGATTCACCATTAAAAAGTACAAGCAACTAAGAAAACTCAGCATCACATTTGACAGCTGAGGAAGGTAGCTACTTTAGTTTTAGAGCAAAACAGGATAGATAATAACTCCTTCTATCTTCTCTTCTAGTAACTTTCCGGCAATATTCCTCACTTTCCAGTAATCTTCGCAAAAGATGAGTGAATCATCTGCGAAAAGCAAACTTGAGATAGAATGACTTCTTTTGCAGATCTGAATTCCGTAAAGTAATTTTTCACGCAGTAGCTTTCTTAGAATCTCGACATGTTGGAAAATCCTTCAGCACATAGAAGAAAATGGCAAGGGGATAGAGGGTCCCCTTGCATAATTAGTCAGTGAGGTTTGAATAATCCTTGAGCTTTGCATTAATGATGAGCTGAGTACTGACTGTGGTAATGCACTCCATAATCACAATGGTGAAAATCCCATCTTCTGCATCACCCGGCAAAGGAAATCCCAGTCCACCCTCTTTAATGTGTCCTTTTTGCATTGCCTGTTATTTGAGCATTGTTTATGTGTGTGCATATGTGAGTTCAACCTTTTATTTGTTTGTGTATGAGAGAGAGATCATGGATCTTAAAAGGGAAGCTTCCATTTGCGCCAGGAAGCGACTTTCCAGTTGCTTGTTGCTCAATGCTTAAAATGAGGTTGTTCGTAAGATCCGTTTTGCAATATTTCAAACTGAAGATGCTTCGGTTGTAGTTGTTATGCACTGGGTGACCGACTACTAATGGCAGCTTACTTTTTATATGACTAAAGGCTAAAGTAAATACGGATAATGGAGGATGCTAGGATAATATGGAAGAACGACACAAGTGGGTTGTCCTCTTGTGTGTGATGTGAACTGTGAAAGGATGAAAAGCAGATGAGTTGATAATGACGTCCCCGATTAGTGCAATGGGATGTGTCTATTTATCTATCTCTTCACTCGAAATGTTGCAATTTGAAATCATTGAGCCCTTTCTAAAAGGAGTTTGATTATGTAAGGAGTCCTTATATGGGGATAGGTTTTTAGCTTGGAGCAAACCATCACCACTCCTTTTCTTGCCGTAGTTTTCTTGCTTAGAGGTCATCCCTATAAATTAGCTCAATTGCTTAGAGCAAAAAATGAAGAAAAAGAAAATAATTAATCTAATCAACAAATGTCTCTAGCTTCAGATTTTTTCCATTATGCTCCTCTAAAGCATGTGCTGAAATTCTCCCACCTATCATCATCATCATTACTCAATGATTGAAATTTCATTTCGATGTGTTGTTTCGATTAGTATGGAAACGGAAACGTTTCGAAACGTTTCAAAGTTGTTTCGGAAACTTTTCAAAATTGTTTCGGAAACGTTTCGAAAATATTTTAAATGCGACAAAATTAGAAAAATTTAGAAACATAAGTTTAAATCTATGTATTAAAGACTAATAATTGATTAATTATACATATAGAAATTTATGTAGTTATTCACATAAAAGAATAAGTGTGAAACCATAAAAATCAATGTTTATATGATTTCTTTTTTATGCATAATCAAATATTTAATTTTATTAAATATAAGTGTACATGATTCAAAAAAAAATATAAGATCCCAACAAAATAAGGTGTAAAAGTTTGTTTAGCAAAATTATCAATAATTTTTTAAAACAAATGTAAAAATATTTATGAAAAAAATTTAAATTTCTTTAACTAAAACTTATTTAGGTATATTGTACAATATTTTGATGTGTTTAAAAGGAAACACTAAAATTTTCGTATTTCACTAATGTTTCGTTTCGGTCGCTTAGGAAATGAAAACGTTCCGGCTATTTCGATGGAAACAAATGAAAATTTTGTTCCTTGTCACTACTATAAACCAATGATCTCTACCTCTTCTTTTTTTTCTTAACCTCTAGCTTCCATAGGGGACACTACCGTTATCATCCTTATATTACCTCCAAATCTTGCATCAGGCATATTGTCTTGTTCGCTACCAGAATGTTTCTTCTCATTCATCTTCAACCTCTTTAACATTTCTGCTTGCCTTTCCTACATCTCTACTATTCGGTGGAATCTTGCATCTAAAGCAGCTAGCCAATTGATTCTGTGGCGTATTCGTTTGAGTTACCACTTAACGGCCATCAAGTAAAAAGATCGAGGTGCAGATTGCCCAAAAATATGATTGGTGCACATAAATATACGTGGACAGTAGTTTGTTTACATAATTTATTTATTTATTTATTTATTTATTTCTTGCGTGATTCTTGAGTACGATGTTTTTTGGGGATGGTATGAACTTTTGTAAAAAGTCTAAATTCTAAATTGTTGCAAGTATTCGCGCCTGAACAATATGCAGAGATGACATACAGGGCACATTATTTTGCATCTTTTTCAGGTCATAAAAGTGTCAGATGGAAAACATATCAGTTATTTTGAGGTTTTTGAGGGAAGCGACCAGAAAATGAGAACTTCTTTGGAAGCACTTTCACCAATCTTGTGTCCAAAAATCTAGGCACTTGCCTACTCTTTTAATTTTTTTTTTTTTGCTGGTGTTCATCCAAACGTCTGAGATGCTTTGATGCATTGACAGCTCTCTATGTCAAAATATATTTGTTGCCTGCATTTGTTAGTTACATGGTGACTTCCTTGAGATTATATTTTGTATTGCTATTATTCTTAATAGCTCATGTGTAGAATGGTGCCTCTGCATTTGCTCACAATTATTTCTAAACTTGTTCTGAAATTTTTTGGCTGAATAATCAGTTAAAGCTATTGTTTTGCTGTCAAATTCTTTAACTATACATTACACCCAATAATCCTATATTTGCTTATGGACTTCCTGAATTAAACATACACCATCATGGTATAGAAAGTGTGCTGAAAGAGTTTAATATTGTGTATGTTTCATTGTTTGGTCTCTGAGCGGAGAACAAAGTGAAATAACTGAAATGGAAAAATGTATTTCTCTTTGAAAGTTGAGATTGACACTTATATTGTCACGCCCTGGGTTTCAAAACCTGAGAATGAGAGATCCGAGTAACAAAGGCTCGGGCTCAAGGTCCAATATTCAAGAAAAAATTTCACTGGTAAATGAAATTGAGTTTCCAACAAAAATAGATCAAAGTGGAGTTTTATATACCAATGGGGGAAAAGAAGGCCAATGTTGAAATTTGGCAGGGGCGCTCGAGCGGTTATCGAGGGCTCGCTATTGGAATGCAAGTGCTCAAGCGTACATCAAGCGCTGGCTCCTGAAGTGAACGGAATATACCAAAAATGTCTCCTGCAATTCGAGTAGTCATCAAGCGCCCATCGAGCGTTTGCTACTGGAATGCAGGCGCTTGAGCGATCATAAAGCGCTTATCAAGCGACCATATCAAGTGCTCATCAAGCAATGGCTTCTGGGTTGCAGTAAATGTGCCAAAAATGTCTCCAACCACCGGCCACAACTAATCAACACATTTATAATTCGAACATGTACTCAATAGGCAAACCTATATCAACTCACAAGGACCCGAGATCTCTACCGAACTTCTCATCACAATCCTCCAATCTTGATTAAGCAATATGAATAAAAAACTATGTATTTATACAACCTTTCGAGCTAAAATCTATGATTCATACAATCGCAAAACCAACGTTTATATATATATATATCCCTTATTGTTCAACAATTTCAATATACGTGAAATTACAATTTTTGTAACATTCAAGGAGTTTGTAGCTAAAATGATTTGCAAAAGGTTCAATTCCGATTACATGCCCAGTATTTCCAAAATACGAAGTTATGGCCTTGTGACCTTGCAAATGTTAAATGAACTAAAAATACTACAGGTAGGCCATCTTCAATAAAGAATGTCTCGGACAACTTCTATACTGTGGGATACACGTCAATACCTAAAATGTTATCCACCGTGAGCTGAGATTCGATAAGAACATGAGTGACTATGATAATATGTATAGACATGCAATCAATGCAATTTCTCAATACTCGAGTAAGTTTTCAATTCCTTTAATTTTCATTCCAAATCATCATTCGGGTTAACCCACCGTATTCATAAATCAAATTTTCATCGTTTTCATCAATTCACTGAATTCACATAAGTTCAAGCCATGCTATGTATGAAACGGGCACCATAAGGTACCAACCGACAATTACGTATTACACAAGTTGCAAACACAATTTGGCTACCTTTTTGGGGATTAACCCGACGGGTAGGGCACCCAATCTTTGCCCAAGTTTTTGGTATTTTACCGAGTAGCTAGTCGAGCTCAACTTATCCATACGGTTATATGACATAAACCAATCCAATTCCAATCAATATTTCCATTCCATAATTAATGAGAATGATTATTGCTAAAGATTTTCAATTTATGATCAAACACATGTATAATCAATTTCATTCAAAACATCGGGACAATGCTAATTTTGTCACCATTTCCCATCAAATCTTTCATTTGGGCGTTTTATCAAGTGCATAATGTGCATAATCCAAAATCTCTTGATTTTCTAAAAAACATATACCAATTACCCAAAGTGAAATCCCAATTATACACCCAATTTAAAGATAAACCCACATTCATGTTCTTCAACCAACGCTAAACAATAGTTACATCCCAAAAACAATTATCACATTTCTACTTATATTTGCACTTGTGGAAAATCTAGGGTTTATGCATAAAAACCATTTTCTCCATAATTGTTTTAAGACCATAGAACATTAGTCACATGAAAACGCATATAGACCATAGTTTTTGCTTCTTTATCTCAATGAAGCTAAAACCCAAGGACAGAAGTAAACCCCGAAATCCAAACTCGTCCAAACTAGAATCCGATCGGTAGGAAACAATGCCCTCGTTGCGTAGATCAATTTTGTCTTCTATGCAAGGAACAAAAATTTGTTTCGTTTCCATTGAAATTGTCGAAACGTTTTCGTTTCTTAGGAAACCAAAACAAGACATTAGTGGAGTATCAAAATTTCAATGTTTCCACCGAAACAAACCGAAACACATGGAAACGGATCGAAACACACTGAAACAATGAGTTGTCTCGACACTCATTAGAAATATCCAACAATATTCATTTATATTGCCTCTTGTTGTTAAAAGAAAGAGAGAAAGATATTTGTGAACAAAAAAAAATCTTAAACGAAACAAATGGGCCTCCTAACGTGTCTTGAGTGATGGGAAGCTTCTCTTGGAAGCTTTCCCAATTACAATCCCTTTTTTCTTTTTGTGAATTTTATATACCAAGTTACAATTATATCCCATCCCCTTATACAAAAAAACTAAAACAACTCTATCATAAAATATTTGAAGTCCACAATTGGTTTTAATTAATACCCTGGTTCCCAACTACACGTGGGTCCCACAATGATCGGTCCAAACACCTTGGGCCCATGACCCACATACCCAAAATAAAATATGCACACAAATAATCATATGGGGAAAGTAATAAAATATTCAAGTGGGTTTCGGGTCTCTACATATATCCGCCCTGATAAATTCCGTGGCGTAATTAACTATTTTCTAACATGATCCTCATTTTCAGAAGGCTGGATCCCTTGGAGCCTTGGCGGGTTTTGCTATTTCTTTATTATTTACATGGAAATTCTTGAGGTCACCAATGAGACCATGGAGAAGGGAGCAGAAAGAAACAGGTTCTGCATCAACTAGTAATGTTCTTTTTCTGGAAAATGAAGTTACTTCCTTATCTGAAAGCCAACAAATAGAAAACACAAAGGAAGTAGAGGCAGTTGATGAATTCCATACTCCAGCAAAGGTAATTTTTATTATTAATCATATAACGTTCTCAGCCTGGATTGAACTCACATACTTATCAAAAACAAAGAAAAAAGATTGAACTCACATCAGCAACTTTGTTGTTCAATGTGTAGTTTGCACTAGCACAAGGAGTAAAGAAGAAATTGTATGGCAGCAGGAAGGTAATTATTTTCTGGATGTTCATAGTTTGAATATTTTATATCTTTGGACTGTTACAGTTTAAGGTCGTTATGAAATAGTTGCTCTTTCATTATCTTAAAAGAGTTCAATTTACTTTTATTCTGTGCGGTCAAAAAATGTAGTTATAGTTGCTGTGGCAGAGCTACATTAGTGCTGGGGCGGCCAGGGAGTGGGGGGTGGGAGTGTGGCGGCACGTGCCCCTTCTCCAAGTTTGAAAACCATCCTAAAGTCTGGCCTTCTCTGCCCCTCTCAGATACTACACCAGAGCAGCAACATTCGTGTGGTCATTCATCTCCTTCCTGCCCACAAGTTTGTGTCCTCTGATCTTCTCACTAATTTATTATTCAATAAATTTTCTCATACATAACTCATAGGATATAGAGACACTTTTCTTTCATATAACACGCCAAATGTTCAATAAAATTTCAGGCTGTTGTTAGATAAACCCGCCTTTCCACCTGAACCAAGACTTGAAACCAACTCAAACCAAACCGATGCATAATTTTTGCCCCTCCTGGGTTAATTTCCAGGCTCTGACACTGCATGGTGGTGAAACAAGTTTATTTAATTTATTGACTATCAAGCCTAGTGTGATTAAAGTGGGAAATAAATATCTAAAGTTCTGAACAAGACAACAGAATATGTGCTTTGGATGAAGTCAATTGGCAGAAAAGAATCTGCCAAGTGCTACGCTGACTGAAATATTAAGGGTCAGGCTTGATTCGGATATTATGACGATGAGATGTCAGAAGTGGGGAAATTATTTGGGAGAAAACACGAGTCCAGAGAAATATGAAAACCTCATAATTGTTTGTCATGTGTTTGGTTGACTGTTCTATAGAGTTCTTCTTTTTGCTACTTACCTTTTAGGATGTTCTTTATTTCAGTCTTTGTTTTAAGTACACACCAATTTTCACCTCTTTTATCTTGTTTGGCTCCTCTCTCTCTCTCTCTCTCCCCTTCTCGCTCTCGGCATGCAGATGACTTGCCAGTTACTTGGAGTGATTCTTGAGGAGAGCAGTCCTGAAGAACTTCAGGTTAATTTATGACTATCTTTTTTTAGCTTTCTGTATTTACTGTTTTTATGACTGAAAATTGTTTCCTAATCTTGTAGGAGAATGTAACTGTAAGATCATCTGTTGTGGAAGTGCTGCTGGAAATCAGTAAATTTTGTGATATATATCTAATGGAAAGAATTCTTGATGATGAAAGTGGGGTAAGCACTTTATTATCATTTGTTAAGTTCAAAATGATTCTTAAAAGTCTGTTTGTCAGTATTTTACGGTCGTAATGCAGAATTCCTTTGAATCTTATTATTAAATTGTTGAAATTGTTATATTCAATTCATTTAATAGTATCCACTATTTTTTAAAGCTAGTTCACAAAAACAGGCTATGGTTCTTAATGCTATTCAGCTATTGACAAGAAGTATCACATAGCAGCATTCTTGTATTGCCAACCTTTTGTTGTTGGGATTAGGAGTTCTTGTGCTAAATTGAGATGGTGCAGTCCACAAAAATAGGACATATTCAAGTTTGGAAATTTAATTTCAAGCCAAACTCATTTAGGACAACCTCAACTCAACAAATGCAACTATAGGTACAAAAGATTTTAGCATTAGATGAGTCCTATTTTAGAAGTATTTGGGTTGAGTTTCAATATGGTTTTTTTATACGTTTTCTAATGTTCTATAAGTTAGGGTATATTGGTAATTTCAGGTTTTTGGATATGGGCTATAGGAGCCACTCATGGGTCATCATACGGGTCTAGCAACGTACTTGGGTCTTTAGTTATGGGTCTTAGTTATGCTTTAGATAGGGGTGTAATTTCGGCCCAAGCCCGATGGCCCGGCCCGAGCCCAACAATGTAGAAGTCCGGCCCGGCCCGAAAAAGCCCGAGCCCGAACTAGCGGGCCTG
>JAUTBS010372180.1:0-10416 GCA_032361285.1 Aequorea victoria | reverse complement strand
CAGACGGTAGCCTGAATGGCCTTGACTGCGGGTGAAACGAGTGTGGGTTGAACGGTCGAGGGTTAAATGGTTGAGGGTTGAAGGGTTGAGGGTTGAGCAGGTTTATATCTGCGGCCCCCGACATGTTATGATTCAGCTGACTCGGACTAGCCTAGTTGGTAGGGTAGCTACTCGGACCTGAATAATTCTGCCCCTGATAGTTCTATCCTTGATAAGGCTTCCGAGCTCTCTACTGACTTGTCCCTGTTTCATCCTTGACCTCTGTTCTTTCAATTTTGCCCAACTAGAGGGCATCGTCGATCTGAACTCTTGTATCAAATAACTGCTCAAAATTCATGAGCGACTGGGTGATGAGGTACTTTCTGAACTGAGGCTGTAAATTTTTCACTACTGTCTGGACCTGTTCTTTCTCTATAGGTCGGTTGGTCATTTTGGCTGCCTTTCCCCTCCAGCGGGTCAAGAAGTCAACAAACGATTCTCGGGGGGTCTGTTTAGTGGTCTCCAACTCCCTGATAGTCATATCCAGCTGGACATTGTAATTTTACTGCCCCACAAACGATGTGGCAATATCTTCCCACGTTCTGGTTCTGGTGGCTTGCAAGGTTAGGAACCAACGTTGAGCGGCCCCGGAGAGGGATTGGTGGAAGAGTTATACTTTCAGTTGGTCATTGATGCCCATAGGAGATAGGGTACCGACGTACATCCTGAGGTGAATCCTAGGATCACCGGTACCATTAAACTTTTCCATTTCTGGCATCTTGAATTTCTCGGGCAACTTAGCATCGGGGAACAAATAGAGTCCTTCAACATCCAACATGTACTCATCAACTCCTCGGACCTTCCTCAGTACCTTTTCCAACCTCTCTATTTTATCTGACAGTAAGGCATCCCGGGCCAAGGTCAGGTCTATCGCAGTGGGTGCAACAGTAACAGCAGTAGTAGCAGAAGCAGTAGGAATAAAGGAATGCCAACAGCATCAGCAGGAATACCAGCAGCAGGCCTGATTCCCAGAAGATCGGTGTCATATTGCTCCTCCTCCCAAGCTTGGTTATTAGCAGCTTCACCCTGTGAATTTCCCAAAACCTGATTAGCTCGAAGGGTCCTGATCTCAGCTTGACACTGTGCCTGGGCCTGGGTTTGCTCCTAAAGCGTGAAGGTCATGCCTTCTAGAGCTCTGTACATCTCCGACAGAGTTCGGATCAATGCAGCACTCGTGTCTCCATCTCCTGACATTGTACAGTTCCCCGGGTTAGAATCTGATCTTTTGAGTCTTCCACTCGACAATCAGATCCCGGCGGCCGTAGCGTCAGAACTTGACAATGCAATGATAACCCTGAAGAGATGAAAATGAAACCGCTCGTAAGATATATTATATAATATGATGACTCTACGAGGAAGACGGCACAGGAAACAAAGCTTAAGCAGCGAAGCATATGACGGGTAGCTAAAACCTGGCGAAGAAACGCGTGAAAACCCTAAAAAAAGAAAAGGTTGCGAGTAGCGATACCCGGCTTTCCGTCTGAGACTTTGAATCTCAAACGGAAGAAAATAAGAAATACGGGATGGACCTGGCTTTCCGTCTGAGACCGGAGTCTCAAACGGTAGAAAAAGAAATTTGCAGGACGGACCCGGCTTTCCGTCTGAGACCGGAGTCTCAAACGGTAGAAAAAGAAACTTTGCAGGACGGTCCCGACTTTCTATCTGAGAAGCCTCAAACAGCATAAAAGAGAAATGCGAGACGGACCCAGTTTTTCATCTGAGACCGGAGTCTCGAACGGTAGAAAAAGAAACTTTGTCGGACGGACCCGACTTTCTGTTTGAGAAGCCTCAAACGACAGAAAAGAGAAATGCGGGACGGACCCCGTTTTTCGTCTGAGATCGGCGTCTCGAACGGTAGAAAAAGAAACTTTACGGGACGGACCCGGCTTTTCATCTGAGAAGCCTCAAACGGTAGAAAAGAGAAATGCGGGACGGACCCGGCTTTCTATCTAAGACCGGAGTCTTAAACGGTAGAAAAAGAAATTTTATGGGATGGACCCGACTTTTTGTCTGAGAAACCTAAAACGGCAGAAAAGAGAAATGCGGGACGGACCCGGCTTTCTATCTGAGACCGGAGTCTCAAACGGTAGAAAAAGAAACCTTGCGGGACGGACTCAGCTTTCCGTCTGAGAAGTCTCAAACGGAAGAAAAGAGAAATACGGGATGGATCTGGCCTTCCATCTCAAATCGGAGTCTCAAACGGTAGAAATAAAAACCTTGCGGGATGGACCCGGCTTTCCGTCTGTGACCCTGAATCTCAAACGGCAGAAAAACCAAGGGTGCGGGATGATACCGACGCGCCCTCACCGTCGAATCTCACCGACGTGCCCTCACCGGAGTCTAAAATGGTAGAAAAAGAAACTTTGCGGGATGGACCCGACTTTCTGTCTGAGAAGCCTCAAACGGCAGAAAAGAGAAATGCGAGAAGGACCCAGCTTTCCGTTTGAGAAGCCTCAAACGGCAGAAAAGTGAAGTGCGGGACAGACCCGGCTTTTCATTTTAGACCGGAGTCTCAAACGGTGGAAAAAGAAACCTTGCGGGATGGACCCGACTTTTCATCTGAGAAGTCTCAAACGGAAAAAAAGAGAAATGCGGGATGGACCTAGCTTTCCGTCTAAGACTGGAGTCTCAAATGGTAGAAAAAGAAACATTGCGGGATGGACCCGGCTTTCCGTCTGAGACCCTGAATCGCAAACGGCAGAAAAACCAAGGGTGCGAGATAATACCTACGCGCCCTCACCGTCGAATCTCAGAAGGCTGAGTCTCTACGGGCGAAGAAAAAAGGTAAAAGGGGTGCGGGAATGGGCCCGACTTTCGTCGAGACTTATCTCTCTACAGACAAAACAAAAGAAAGACTGTGAGAAGCCCCGGCTTTCGTCGAGACTCTAAATCTCTACGCATAAAAGAAATGGGGAGGTCAACAAAGAGTAACCAAAGAAAAAAAAAACTTCTGCTAAGCGGCAGGAGAGGTTACAAGCTTGTTAACCCGGCTACCGGCAAGACTTGTCTCTCTACGGTTGAAACAAAAGAAAGGTGCGGAGATGATACCCAACTTCCGTCAAGACTCTGAATCTCTACGCTTAGAAGGAAAAGGGGAGGGGAAACGAAGTGCGACCTTTCCGTGCGAGGGTGAACTCGGGCGATAAGGGAGGTCGCGTGCGGGGACGATACCCGACTTTTCAATGGAGTCGGAGCTCTGACGGCGATGAAAGCAGGATGAACCTGACTTATATCGACTGCACTGACTCGATAATTTGAGTGATGCGGGACGAACCCGTCTTACATGGGTGATGCGGGACGTACCCGACTTACACAATTGAAAGTGATTGATTGAGGACTACAGATGACTATCATCAGAAACATCAAGTCGTGGGTCGATGTCGGAGGAACCCAGAGTTCAGGAAATTTCGATTGAACAAAATATGAAAGGGAAAGGCCCGGGACCTTGCCAAAAAAACTTTAACCAAATCCCAGCCCAGCAACGAAAAAACACGGGACAACCAACGTAGGGTCCCAAAAACAAAGAGGTATAGGTTGGTACAACCCAGCTCTTACGGAAAAGAGAAAGTTAGGCGAATAGCCCAACAACCATGAAAAGTTCAGGATAACCCCAAAGGGGTTCTAGAACAAAAAGAACAAGGTACGGGTTGATAAGACCTAGTCCTAGACGCAAAGGAAGAGAAACCAAGTCCAAAACGCAACAACTCGGGGGTTCGAAACATCCTCAGAAAATCTCAAAAGAAGAAGGAAGCACGAGTTTGATGAAACCCGACTCAAAAAAGCGACGAATGAGTTAGGCAACGGCCTAATAAAATCAAAATCGGGACGACCCACGGTGGGTCCCGAGAAAGAAAAAGAGGCATGTGTCGAGACTCGACAAAAAGAGAAACAAAATGATGGTTAGGTAGTGGCCTAACGGCGTCAGACTTGGGACAACCCACTGAGGATCCCGAAAAAGAGAAAGAGACACGGGTCGAGACCCGGCAAAAAGAGAAACAAAATGACAGTTAGACAGCGGCCTAACGGCGTCAGACTCAGGACAACCCACGGAGGATCCTAGGAAAGAGAAAGAGGCCCGGGTCGAGACTCGGCTAAATAAAATAAAAGACGGTTAAGCAACGGCCTAATGGCGTCAAAACTAGGAAAACCCGCGAAGGGTCTTGGGAAAGAGAAAGAGGCACGGGTTGAGACCCAGCCAAATGAAATGAAAGACGGTTAGGTAATGGCCTAACGGCGTCAAAACCAGAAAAATCCCCGAACGGTCCCGGAAAGGAAAAAGAGGCCCGGGTCGAGACCCGATCAAACAAAATGAAAGACAGTTAGGAAATAGCCTAACGACGTCAAAACTAAAAAACCCCCGGAGGGTCTCAGGAAAGAGAAAGAGGCCAGGGTCGAGACTTGGCCAAACGAAATGAAAGACGGTTAGGCAACGGCCTAACGATGTCAAAATCGAGAAAACCCATGGAGGGTCCTGGGAAAGTGAAAGAGGACCGGGTCGAGACCCGGCCAAACGAAACGGAAGATGGTTAGGGAACAGCCTAACTGCGTTAAAATCGGGAAAACCTGTGGAGGGTCCCGGGAAAGAGAAAGAGGTCCGGGTGGAGACCCAACCAAATGAAATGAAAGACGGTTAGGCAACGGCCTAACGACGTCAAAACCGGAAAAACCCGCGGAGGGTCCTAGGAAAGAGAAAAAGGCCCAGTTCAAGACCCAGCCAAACGAAACGAAAGACAGTTAGGCAACGGTCTAACAGTGTCAAAACCGAGAAAATCCGCAAAGGGTCTTGGGAAAAAGAAAGAGGCCCGGGTCGAGACTCAACCAAATGAAACGAAAGACGGTTAGGCAACGGCCTAATGACGTCAAAACTGGGAAAACCTGCAGAGGGTCCCGGGAAATAGAAAGAGGCCCGGGTTGAGACCCAGGAAAAAAAATGAAAGATGATTAGGCAACGGCCTAACAGTGTCAAAACTGAGAAAACTCTCGGAGGGTCCGGGAAAAAGAAAGAGGCCCGGGTCAAGACCCAGCCAAAAGAAATAAAAGACGGTTAGGCAACGGCCTAACGTCGTTAAAACTACGAAAACCCACAGAGGGTCCCGAGAAAAAGAAAGAGGTCCGGGTCGAGACCCGGCTAAACAAAACAAAAGATGGTTAGGCAACGGCCTAACGGTGTCAAAGCCAGGAAAACCCACGAAGGGTCCCGGGAAAGAGAAAGAGGCCCGGGTCGAGACCTGGCCAAATGAAATAGCTACTCTAATCAATCAAAAGCAAACAAGAAGAAAAAATATATAACTTATAAGTGTTTTACTATATAATAAAATTTCTAAGCTTATTGAACATGACGTGCGCCCCTTTGAGTCTTCTAGAGATGGCGCACGCCACTACAGAACGGTGGGCTCGCCATTCCAAGGCTCAAAACAGTTCTGTTGTGTGCAGGTGAGTTTTATATAAGGAGGAAAATGTAAAGAAACACTATATAAAATTTTATATATATGTAAAAGAAAGATTACAAAGAAGAAGAAAACAAACTAACTAACATACGATTCTAAAAAGGAGAAAACATGCTTGAACGGGAAAGATAACGATAAAAGGAAGAAAGAAAGACGGGGAGGACGAGACCAACGGCCTCCTCCTCCCCTTTTACCAATTAAAAGAGGTTTTTAAAGGAAAATGCGAAAATAAATTAAAGGAAAAAGTTAAGTGAGTGAAAGCCTACCGTATATCCCGTCAGCTAAGCTTCAAGCAGCTCCCGCAGCCTTTTTTCATGTACGACACGTCTCTGGGGAGTCCTTCGCACAATTTTTGAGTCTTTCGAGTCCTTCCAAATGCTAAGGTACCTGAATATTGGTACGTTCTAGTGAAGTTTCGATTATCCTAGCTTAATTAATTAGTTTGGAAAGGGTTCGGGTTGAAAGTATATCGGGAGTCAGGATCAGGGGTTCAATTATGCAGAGGTTTGGTGCTCTTCAAAATTTGGGGTCTGATTTGAGGTGGGGGAGGGGTTCTATTTATAGAGGTTTGGGGCGAGAGTTGACTTAGTGTCCAAGACTCCTCCCAAGTGGCGCGCGCCATGTGGGAGGTGGCGTGCACCATTTTGAGGTGGCGCCACGCTAGGTTTAAGTCGGTTTAGGGGTTCTGACATGGCTTGGCAAGCGGTTTGAAAAGTATATGGCGCGACGCTAGCAATTGAGTTTTGAAGTGGAGTTGGTTGGTTTGGAGAGAAGTGGCGTGCGCCACTTAGAGGTAGCGCGACGTTGGGTGGTTGCACCGAGGGGTGTTTTTGGTATTTTTGGGTGTTTTGGATTGTATTGGGGTGTTTTGGGTTGCTTCGGAAGGACTCTTTGGACTCTTAAACTCGTGTAGAAACTCTTTTGAATGTGACTGATGTACTTTTCATCATCAGAAGGCTACGAGAACCGGCCGATGTTCGGTTTAATAAAAAATATAGTGTCTACAGTTGTCCCTCTTTGAAAAAACTCTCATCGCGAAGCGTGGATGAGTGAATGTCAAAGAATCATAGACATTCCCTTTTGATTAAACCGTTCATTAGGAAAAACAAAACAAAACAAAAAACCATCCTTTTAAGATCATGAGTGGACCACGTGCATTAGTTTATAGTCATGCCGGACTGTGAGCAATCAATTTATAGTCGTGTCGAACTGCGAACAATCAGTTTATAGTTGTGCCAGACTACGAGCAATCAGTTTATAGTCATGTCAGACTGCGAGCAATCAGTTTATAGTCATACCGAACTACAAGCAATCAGTTTATAGTCATGCCAGACTACGAGCAATCAGTTTATAGTCATCCCGGACTATGAGCAATCAGTTTATAGTCGTGCCGGATTGCAAACAATCAGTTTATAGTCGTACCGGACTGCGTGCAATCAATTTAAGGTCGCGTGAGACTATTTATTCCATTTTGGATCATGGGACGGACCCAAAAGCTTTCAGTTTTAGGTCATGAGACGGACCCAAATCACTCAGTTTAAGGTCATGAGACAGACCCTCTTTAATAACCCAGGATGTGAAAGATAAAGCTTGGTATTTAAGAAAGGGAGAACGATCGAGGATGAATCTCTAAGAGTTTCACAAAACAAAAAAAGACGGACTCTGAATTTCTGGAATTTGAATTTTAAAACTAAAAGAACGATAAAATAGAAGAATGGACACGTGGCGTGGTGCCACGTGGCACAGAGAGAGGTGACCTGGTGCCACATGGACATGGAGCGTGGAAAGTGATGTGGCGTGGTGCCACGTGGGGAACAGTGAAGTGGTGTGGCACCAGGTAATGATTGGTCTGACTAGGCGTGCAAGGGATTGAAGTGGTGTGACGCCATATGAGGAACAGTGACATGGTGCCACACCACCTAAGAGAGGAGGGAAGTGGCACGCGAACATCTCTCTCTGCTCTCTCTACTTTTACTCACTTTCTACTCTCTTAACTGAAAATGGCAAGCGGCGGTGACAAGACTAACGATCGTGCGGGTCACAAGACGGATCCCACCCTGGCAGTTCTCGAGATTGAGGTCCCAGCACAGTCCGGCGGGACCCTGAGTATAGACACATTCTTCCAGAACCTCCCTAACTTGGAAGGACTCAGTGGCTCTCTCTCCATCCACTCCCACCATCCTTCCGAGCGATCCACCGCCATGGATGACTTGATGGATGCTACCGACGCTGCCCGGAACACGGAGGAGGCCGGGCCTTCAGAGGGTCCACCACCGAGGAGCCAGCTGTGGACAGCCCGCAACTGCCGGATCCCTTCCACGCGATCTTTACCGGAAAGATGTCGGGGGGGTTCGACCCGGCGAGGTACGACCCTCCGGCCTGCTCGTGGGATTTCCTAGCTCCCACCCATTTCTATAACACCGACGCCAGTATGGAGCCAGACCTTCTTCTCCGATTGCCTAGTCTCCACCTCTTGGCGGTGATTCGCTAGATATGCCTCAATCCTTTTTCAATTTTAATTATGTTTTTAATTGGTTTATTTAAACCAAAAACTTAAAAAAAAGATCTTGGACTTAGATGTATGCACAGGACAGGCCCGAAGCGTTTGGATGGATATTTTCATGAAATACTAAACAACTTGAATCCCTAAAATTAAAACAAACTTGAACTTAGAAACCTTGTATGTTTAGGATGAACCCCGCATTTTCTTTCTTTCCATGTTTTGTATGTTTTTGGTCCTTTATTGTTTGGGTTACGTGTTAACGTATCCTGAAGTGAAGGATTTTAATTTTTGTCCCTAGATTAACGTTTACACATTTTTCGAGGGGAACTTTTGTTTAGTTTTCTCCATTCGGGTCGCGGATTGACGCTTCTCGAGGTAGAATTTTATTTATCCCTAGAAAAATATTTGCACGTCTTTCTAGGAAAATTTATTTATTTTAGTTTTGATTAGCTCAAACTTGGGTTGCGTATCAACGCTTCCTGAGTTGGGTAGACTTTCCATCGTCCCGACCAACTTAGGTTACATCTCACACTTCCTGGGATGGGTAGGCTTTCCATCGTTCCGATCATTCTAGGTTGTGTTGCATGCTTCTCGAGAGAGAAATAATGCTGTTTGTCCCTAGATAAACGTTTGCACGTTTTTATAGGGGAATTTTTTATTTTGATTTTTTGGGTATTTTAATGAATTCCATCCTGGGTTACGTATGACATTTCCCGAGAAGGGCGGGGCTTCCCTTCGGTCTGCCCGAATTAGGTTACACATTGGGTCCGAATGTGCCCCAATTTGGCTGGAATATCTGGTCCCGACGAACTTTAGGTTGAGTCGTACATAATTCTTGAGGAAATTAACTGACTTGTTTTCGTCCCTAGATAAATGTTTACACATCTTCTAGGTATTTTTTGGGTTTTTTTAATTAATTTCGACTTGAGCTACGTATTGACGTTTCTCGAGAAGGGCGTGGCTTCCTTTCGGACTGCCCAAATTAAGTTACACATTGGGTCCGAATGTGCCCCAATTTGGCTGGAATAGCTGGTCACGACCATCTTTAGGTTGAGTCGTACGTAATTCTCGAGGGAATTAACTGACTTATTTTCGTTCCTATACAAATATTTACACATCTTCTAAGAGATTTTGGGTATTTTTAATTAATTTCGACTTGCGTTATGTATTGACGTTTCCCGAGAAGGGTGGGGCTTCCCTTATATCTTCCCGAATTAGGTTACACATTGGGTCCGAATGTGCCCCAATTTGGCTAGAATAGCTAGTCACGACTAACTTTAGGTTGAGTCGTACGTAATTCCTGAGGGAATTAACTGACTTGTTTTTGTCCCTAGACAAATGTTTACACATTTTCTAGGGGGTTTTGGGTATTTTTAATTAATTCCGACTTGGGTTATGTATTGACGTTTCTCGAGTAGGGCGGGAATTTCCTTAGGTCTTCCTGAATTAGGTTACACATTGGGTTCGAATGTGCCCCAATTTGGCTGGAATAGCTGGTCTCGACCAACTTTAAGTTGAGTCGTATGTAATTCCCGAGGGAATTAACTGACTTGTTTTCATCCCTAGATAAATGTTTACACATCTTCTAAGGGTTTTGGGTATTTTTAATTAATTCTGACTTAGGTTACTTATTGACGTTTCCCGAGAAGGGCGGTGCTTTTCTTAGGTCTACCCGAATTAGGTTACACATTGGGTCTAAATGTGCCCCAATTTGGCTGGAATAGCTGGTCCCGACCAACTTTAGGTTAAGTCGTACGTAATTTTTGAGAGAATTAACTAACTTGTTTTCGTCCCTAGACAAATGTTTACACATCTTATAAGGGTTTTTTTGGGGTATTTTTAATTAATTTTGACTTGGATTACGTATTGACATTTCTTGAGATGGGCGAGGCTTCCCTTCAGTCTGCCCCAAATCTGGTAATGCGTTGGGCCTGCTGCTCGTGGTCTTACAGTCCAAATGCGTCCCATTTTTGGTTGGATCTGTGTTGGTCCCAACCAACTTTATGTTGAGTCGTACGTATTCTCGTGGGAATCAACCGACTTATTTTTGTTGTTTCTAGATTAACATTTTTATGTTTATTTAGGAAATTTTGTCATCTTTAAAATTTAGTTTTGTTTTGTTCGTAGATAAACATTTTTACATTTTTCTAGGTGTAAACATCCCATTTTTGACTAAACCGAACGTTGGTCGGTTCCCGCAGCCTTTTTGATGATGAAAAGTATGTTAGTCACGTTCAAAGGAGCTTCTGCACGAGTTTGAGAGTCTAAAGAGTACTTCTAATGCAACCCCAAACACCTTGAAACAACCCAAAACACCTAAAATACCAAAACACCCATCGGTGCAATGACCCAGCGCTGCGCCACCTCTCAGTAGCGCGTGGCACTTCTCTCCAAGGATACCCACGCCACTTTGAAACTCAATTGGTA
>JAUTBS010372069.1:0-10417 GCA_032361285.1 Aequorea victoria | reverse complement strand
TGAATACTTTAACAAATCTTAATTTATTTAATCGATATATTTATTTATTTATTTTTTTACCGGTTTTGGCCGGGGTAATAACAAATCTAAATCACAGGGAAGATCTCTGTCGCGGTCTGGCGACCAAAAATCTGGTAATTGTTAGAACTGTAGTCATAAAGGCCACTTCAAGAAGGATTGTAGGGCGTCGAGAAAGTAACGGGACGACACAAATGAAATGGGTAAGAATATTATGAATATTATTGAAGATAATGAGACTGATACTTTGATTTGAAAATTAGATTCCCGTAGTGAATTATGGATTGTAGATTTGGGTGCTTCATTCCATGCAACCTCACACGTGGATATACTTAGTAATGTGCAATGAAATTTTGGTAGAGTTTATTTGAGAGATTATGAAGCCTGCATTATAGTTAAGAAGAGTGAAATTTAGATCACTCAGACAAATGGTGCAGTTCTGAAGCTGAGGCATGTTAGGCATGTGCCTGGCCTAACTAGAGATTTGATCTCAGTTAGTCAGCTTGCAGAAACTGGGGTCGTGACGACATTTACAGACGATACATGAAAGATGAGCGGACATTGGTTTTGGCCCGTGGTAAGAAGGAGGGCACTCTGTACGTGTGTTCGAGTTCCTATGACAGCATAGCAATGGCGAAGACTGGGGTTGGTGCTGACACTTGGCACAAGAAACTCGACCACATGAGCGAGAAAGGGATGAAAATGATGGTCCAAAAAGGAAAATTACCAAGGTTGCAGTCAGTAGACCTGGATTTCTGTGACGATTGTATTTTTGAAAAACAAAAGAAACTTAGTTTCACAATGACAACAAGGATAGTGAAGGGAGAGGAGCTGGAGCTAATGCATAGAGACGTATGGGGACCATTTCAGGTACCTTCTTTAGGCGGCTCTCACTATTACGTTACTTTCATTGATGATGCCACGAGAACATTGTGGATTTATTTTTGTAAAAATAAATCTGATGTCTTTGGTATTTTTAAGAACTGAAAAACTTTGTTGAGAATGAGACAGGTTTGAAAATAAAGAGTTTAAAGTCAGACAACGGCGGCGAGTACTGCAGCAGGGAGCTTGAGAACTACTGTGTAGTAAATGGGATCAGAAGAGTGTTGACAGTTCCAATGAAGCCGAGACAGAATGGGGTGGCCGAACGGATGAACAGAACAGTTATGGAACGTGCTAGGAGCATGAGGTTACATGTAGGGTTGCCAAAGCAATTTTAGACTGATGCTGTGAGTACAACAACTTATCTGATCAACAGGGTTGCCATGCTTTTATAGACGCCATTAGGAAGGAAATGGTATTTCAGATCCCTAATGAACCTGAATTCAAATTTTGTGATAATCTAATTGTTACTTCTATTGTCTTATATCAGCAATAGAGGCAAGAAAATTACTCAGAAAAGGCTGTGGAGACTACTTGGTAGATGTAATAGACACTAACAAATCAAAAGTAAAGTTAGATGATATTCCAGTGGTTCGAGAGTTTCCAGATAAGTTACCTGAGATAGTACCAGATAGGGAGGTGGGGGTTTTTATTGAGCTATTGCCATATATTACAACGATATATATTCCAACATATCTAATGAAACCAAATGAATTAAAAAGGTTAACGATTCAACTGCAAAACTTACTAGAGCGAGGTTTTATTCAGCCAAGTGCATAACCATGGGGATCTCTAATTTTATTTGTCAAGAAGAAAGATGGTACGTTGAGATTATGTATTGACTATCTCCAACTCAATAAGGTAACTATACAGAATAAATATCCTTTATCTCGCATTTATGATTTATTTGATCAATTTCAATGAGCTAAGGTATTCTCTAAAATCGATCTCCGGTTTGGATACCATCAGTTGAAGTTGAAAGATAATAATGTAAAAAAAATTGCTTTTCGTGCTAACTATGGACGTTGAGTTTTTTGTTATGCCTTTTGGGTCGATTAATGCCCCAATAGTATTTATGAACTTGACGAACCAAGTATTTAAGCCTTATCTTGACTCATTTATCATTTGTTTATTGACGATATTTTGATATACTCAAGCAACAAAGAGGGACACACGATTGTTTGCAAAATTGAGCAAATGTGATTTCTAGTCGGATAGCGTGGTTTTCTTGGGACATGTGATATATTGAGATGGTATTTGTGTTTATCCTAAAAAGGTGGAAGTTGTGTGAAATGGGAGCGCCTGTAGACACCCAATTTTGATCGGCCACCGTCCAGTCCTTGAGCGATGATGATGGATCGTCAAAGAGCTCATATGGTCTCCGACAAGTACGAATCGAAATGAGATTCGCTCAAAAGTTATGTTTTACTTAAATTGTTTGCTTCGTTTAAAAAATTGTTTTTTGTCACCTTTTCGTAAGCCTTTTCTCATCTTCCGACCCTTCTTTTGAGTCATTCAAACTATCAAACATGTTTTTGAACCCTTTTTGTCTTCTGAAATACCCAAAATATCCTTGCAAGCCCTAAAAAAATAAGCCTCAAAAAGCCCCCATTGCTGGACCGGCTATGTAGCCTCATCCCACATAGTCGGATCAGCCATGTAGGAGTCCCACTCTGTTTATACTTCTTTTTCAGCAAAACCCTATCAATACCAGGTAGTTGCTGATCCCACATCGGAAAATAATTTTTTGGGATTTCCGCTCTATCTCTTGGCTCACTTATAAAAGAGCCTTCCAAGTCAAGTTATGATATCAATTTTCTCCACTTTCTGAAGCCTATAAATAGGCTGCCCCTTCAACCCTTTCAAAGGCAGCAGATCGACCAGATCAAAAGTCAAGAAGTCCCTCGAGCTAGAGAGAACTTGAACAAAGTACTCTCGAATTACTCGAATCGGGAAACTTCAATCCTTTCTTTCCTTATGTTTTCTCTTTTGAGTATTCTCAAGTGTTGAGAGTTCGAGGAAGAGGTCAGTTGAGTTTAGAGTTCAGGTCTGAGGTCCTGAGGCATGTCGTTGGGCTAGTCGATGGTCTGCACATCAAGGTAAATATTCCTTTTCTTTCTTCTTATTTTTGTAATGTGGTTTATGAATGTTTAGAGTTAATATTTTGATATTTCATAAAAAAATATTTTTTTTATTGTGTTTTGCATATTAGTAAAAGCATATTCTAGGTTTTTTATTTGTTTAAAACCTATTTTTCTCTAAAAACTTGATTTCTTTATAGTTTTCAAACTCTGTTTTTTTATCCTAGTTTTCACCTTAGTTTAGTTTTCTAGCTATCCCCTTGACCAGTTTGAAACCGCACACCTTCAGTTTTTAGGGTCAAACAATAGGTTAGAAAACTTGCTTGGTTGTAAGTAGAGATGTAGGGAAGAATAGAAAATATAGGGGTTGTAACCGATCATCCCAAATAGTGCTGAAGATAAATGATTATGAATTTCTACGGTTCTTTTCATAGATGGTGTGCTTTTCTTATGTTTTTTTGCATGTGTTTGACGATGGTACGACCATGCTCCATTTTTTAAAAACTCTTTCGTAAACCTTTTTTTGAAAACGTGATCCTACCTAGTCATTTTGCTTGTCAATCATACATTAGTAAGATATATAGACTTAAACTTGAAAACCAATGGTGCTACGAAGAGGCTAACTATGAGCTTAAGCTGAATGGATACCTAACACTTTCTCACTCAGTACCTTAGCCCCTGAACCCGTTCTGTAGTGATGAAAGGACTAAGCCTAATCCAAGGAGTTATTGCATAGATTCTTGGAACATCAAACTAAATGGCGACTCAAGTTTTGTTTTGGATTTTTATTTTATGACCTCACAACCTCACCTTGAAATAAACAGAGATTGTTTGATTGTCTATCCGCAAAATAATGTTTTGAGCGAAAATGTTAGACTAAGGAAAAGACACTAATGCTTTGAGGAGAAATGCTAGCCTCATAAAAGAACACAGACCTTGGTAGTGAACGCCGAGAAATTGGGTACCTTCAGCGCCCAACTAATGTGTCTAAGATCAGGAGTTTCTTAGGACTTGCAGGATATTATCGCCGATTTATTTAGGGTTTTTTAGCACTTGCTATGACATTGACTAGGCTAACTCCAAAAGATGTGAAGTTCGAGTGGATCAATGCTTAATAAAAGAGTTGTCAAGAATTGAAAACAGTTCAGTTTCAGCTCTAGTGTTGATTATTGCTTCTGGCAGAGGAGATTTTGTCATTTACAGCAATACTTCGCACCAGGGTTTGGAATGCAAAATAATGCAGCGTGGAAAGGTGATTGTTTATGCTTCAAGGCCACTGAAGAACGATGAATACATTTATTCACCCATGATTTGGAGATAGCGGCAATTGTGTTTGCTTTAATGCTTTGGAGACATTACTTATATAGTTATATAGCGAGACTTGTGAAGTTTTCACTGTCACCAGAGTTTCTAGTGATCTTCAACCATTTATGTGCTTCAATATAATTACCAGGGGTAACCACTATTCCTGTTTCCAATACTCAGCGGCTTGATCGAACCAAGCCTCCGCAATTTCAGAATCTCCCTGTTGAATGGCCAGTTCTCCCCAGTCAGAATATGCCAGTCAATTCCTTCCCTTAGAACCGTACTTGAGAGTTACCTACCTCATACGGCTCTGCCATCAATTCTTTTGGTATCCCATTTTAATCTACCATATCTAACTAAATGAGATTCCTCTGAAATACTTATTTATACAATATATGAACTTGAGATAAAAGCGGTGGATGGAGTTGATTAAAGATTATGATAGTAGTATTCATTATCACTCAAAAAGAGCTAATCTTGTAGCAGATGCCTAGAGCTGAAAATCCCTAGGTAGGTTCGCATGTGTTAAGTGTACCCGTGTTAGGGTCTTCACTGAGTTGAGTTTGATGAGAGTGGAGTTAGCATGGACTGATATTGACACTTCGATAGCTCACTTTTGAGTTAGACCATTACAGATTGTCCGTATTCATGAGATACAACTCAAGATCCACAATTAGAAAAAAATTAGAGGTCAAGTCAGAGTGGAGTTCGAACAGATGTTATTCAGGATGATGGTTTATTATTGTTTAATACTTGACTGTGTGCTCCAAGTGATCGGACTCTAAAGCGAGAAATTCTGGAGGAGACACATAGCTAAGCTTATGCTATGCATGTAGGTAGCACTAAGATGTAACGTGACCTTATGGAGTATTCCTAGTGGATTGGGATGAAAGGAGTTCAAATACAGCTGATAAAGCAAAAGTACTTCAAGGAAGCTATGCAGATAATCGAATGAGAGATTTAGAATTTGCAGAGGACTATGAAGCACGGGTGCGGGTACACGGTATGGGTACACCGGTACGATGAAACCTAGAAAAATAGGGTACGGGTACGGCTGTGGTACAGTGGTAAATTTATTTATTTTTTGTATTACTTAGTATTGCATATAAACACGAAACTATTTTCAACTTATAAAAGAATAAAGAATAAATACTAGATCATGAAAAAATATTAGTATTGTCATCCCAATATTGTATCTTTGATGATACCTGGTTTGGATGGCAAATGGCGCTACTTGTTGGGTTGGACAATGATTGTTATGCCTTTCGTATTGGTTGTAAGTTGCTTTTCGCAAACCTTAAGAGAATGTATTTGAAAATGTATTTTATTATACAAATTTAGATTTTTAGCATTTTTGCTAAATTAAAAAATTTAAATTATGTTTCTTAATATTTAAATTTGTCTTCATATCGAAAGAGACAATATATTATTTACTCTAGTGCTTTTTTAGTTTTAAGGATTTTTGTTTAAGTCCCAAAGTATCCATTCGCGTACCCAAAACGTACTGATGTTATACCCAAAACGTACCGGTGTCATACCCAAAACGTACCGGTGTCATACCCAAAACGTACCGGTACCGTACCCAAAACATACCGGTGCCGTATGGCCCGTACCCAAAAATTGAAAAAGTACTCGGTACTTTTTTGGCATACCCGGTACGAATTTTGTTGTACCAGAGTCGTACCCGTACCCGTACCCGATACGAGTACGGCAACATTTTTGAAAAACACATGCTTTATAGGAAGAGGATAACCGGATGCTTTTACAGGTGTTTTTGTGAAAATGAATAATGCGGTTTGACAAGAAAGGTAAGTTGACTTCGCAATATATTGGGTCGTCTTAAAGAATTAAGGGGATTGGGACTACAATCTATTGATTGGCATTACTGTCTTAGTTGTCTCGGTTGTACGATGTATTCCATGTATCGATGTTCCAAAAGTACATTTTGGATCCGCCATATGTATGGACTTATCAACCAATAGAGCTAAAGAAGGAATTGACTTATATGGAGGAGCCACAAAGTGGAGGACGTGACTTGTTTTTTTTTTTTTTTTGATAATTAAAAATTTAGAGCCAGTTCAAGAGGAGACAACTTGTTAGAGTGAAGCAAAAATGAAAGCTCAATCCCCAAATTTATTTTAGCAAGCTATGTGAATTTCGAGATGAATTTTTTTTAAGGGGAGAGAATTGTGAGAACAGTGTCATTTCTTTTAGTGGGTTAAAAAAATAATAATAAAAGATAAATACAAATTATTGTTAGTAGGGTTTTATTATAATTTTTGTGGGTCCTAGTATAATTTTTAAGAAATTGCTTTATAGTTTTAAAAAGTTAATGAATTAAATATCAAATATACAAAATCTTATATTAGGTGTCATTTAGTTGGAATGTGTGTGCACGTGGATTTCATAAGAATGATGTGCGGGCATGTGTCAATGTAGACAAGCATTGTATATGTGTATGTGCATATATGATGGAATTTGTTATAGCTTTTTTATCTAATTGTTTTCGTCTTTAGTGAAATCTTTTCAGCTTGCATAAGAGCGATGTGGCTTGTATAAGAATGATGTATGTGCACTGCCTATGTATACAAGTATTGCATGTGTGTGTGTATAATATATATATATATATAACTGGAAAAGTTTAAAAGGATAATTCTTATACTCATCATAAATTAAGAATTATAGTTCTTCAAACCAGAGAAGAATGAGGGAGAGCAGAAGAAATGTGGGAGGCAAGAGAAATTACAGTTCTTGAAATACTAGTTTTACAGAAATCGTGTATAGATGAAGAAAGGCTCTGTGAAGAGGTAATATTTTTATTACATTTTTTGTTAAGTAAAATACTTAGAGCCAATTATGTTCAACTTCAACCAAGAAAACAGGAATTTCGGTATGGAATTGTTTTTAACCTTGGATTGTTATGGATATGCCCAGGAAATGTATATAGCATTAAACTGACCAAGCATGAATTGATTATTCTTGTGAGTAGAAAAAAAGAGTTTATAAAGCTGGTGTTGCAGTTTTAGTTTTAGTTTTAGTTTTTTTTTTTTTTTTTGATAAGTAAATATTTAATTGCTATTAAGCTAACTCTTATTACCCAGTTGTTATGATACTTATCATACACACTTGTGAAATTAGTGTACTCACTGACCACGTTGATAGCTCACACTCTCACACCATTTTTTGTAAGTGTCCAAGTGAGCATGGTTACTACTTACTACTGACTAAATTTTATGGTGAGGAATGTGGCTAGAGACGGACACTTCTACATCTTGTACATGCTTGATATGTTGTTTTCTTTTGTGGTTTTTGTATATGGTTCATAGTTTTAAACCTCAGTCATATATATTTGTGAAGGATGAGTTGGTATTTCTTTCACACCTGAACGGTGTCTTTATTATTTCTTGTTTCATATTTATTTATTATATGCACAGGTGATTGGCGTGTGGGTCTCATGACCTCATCTTGCCTAGGAATGGTCATATAGCTACCTCCATGGTGGAGTGTGACATTTAAGCTGCTTTCAAACTTGTACATTGCAATTCTAACACCCCTAGGGGGATACTTTAGGGATTTTATTATTTTTCCTCTTGCTTTTTTTTTTTTTTTTGCAATTTTAAGCCTTTAAGCTCACATCAAGCACCGTCCAACCTTTGCTTTAACCCAATAAACCACATTGGACAAGCCTAGTCTATCATTCCTTCAATTCACTAAATCCTAAGGATAGACTCAAAATCAAACCACAATTTAGCAGAAATACTGTTACAGATACTGTTCACAGAACACAGAACAATCCTGAATCCTTTGTCTTCATCACCAAATTTAAATACTGAAGCACTACCCCATTGATACTTCTATCGGAACCCTAAGCACTTCATACTTTTTCCAGTCTTCCAGCCACAACAACTCTTTAAGATCAACCGTGCAAGACTTGCTACCACACTAACATCATAAACTCAAGGATTTGGCCCCACAAACAAAACAAGGTGCAGAAAGGGTACCACCTATCACCAGAGAAGGCAGTTGGAAAGCTTCTACCTTAGAAATTAAGAAGTAGAATTTTACAGGAACATCGAAGGGCATAGATCAAACCTCATCAATGTATAGCTTAACTACTCATTTATTAATTCTCTCATCGCATGGACTAATTGTAATGAAATGATGAAACAAAAATGTTCAATGTCATATTGTAATCTACTTCCATCAATGCCGACCAAATGAGGGTAAAGATGTTCAAATTTTCCAGTCCTCAGTCAGTAAATGCAATCTTCATCACAAAGATGAATCATAAATAGAGATATACTTTCTAGAGAAATAGACACTAGCAAAACGTTGATCCAGCATATTCCAAGTGATGCACACAGTAGAAATTATGCCATAAGAATTTATTCTATTCTATCACAAGAGCCACCACTTTTCAGATAATAAAAAGAAAATCGCTCCTTTATGAAGCTACAAAGGTGCGCGTACACACAGCAAGGCATCCTTATTATGAGCAACAGAGTTACTAATCTTACTATAACTGTCAAACGTTAACCAACATGATATGCAAAATCGGGCACATAAGAGACTCAATGTACAAATTGACAAGAAAATCAAAGATAGGCTTTGTGTTGTAATTTTACAAAGGTGCTATCTGACATTACAGTCCTTGGAAATTAAGTTTGATATGTGTTCATTTAACATGGTGATCCATCTTTGTTTTTCTGCAATATGACAAAGGAATTTTGGTTACAAAAACTTCATGTTTTCATTAGCTTCTGCAATTCCAATTTGTCCTTCATATCAAAAAAAAAAGTATGAGCCATCAGCTGTTTCCATTTATATGAATATGCATTGATAGCAACAGTGGACAAATCAAGCACATACTGAGTGGGTAAACTGTTTTTTTTTTTTTTTTTTTGGGGGGGTGGGGGGGGGGGGGGGTGTATCTATAACTTTATGGAAGCATATTCACCTTAAGAGACCATTAGCACAAAAGACAAAACTACACCTGTAGCACGTGAGTGCACATAGCTTTAACCGCGCTTGCAGACCAAGATTTCCCAATAGAATTTGTCACAAGGCACTTGGAAGCCTTGGTTGGTAATAACCCCACGAATCCTGCAATGGAACTAACTGCCACACATAAAATGGGGAACCTGAAATCCAAAAACTTGTAGGGTTAATCCCAATGAAAACGTGAATAGAATAATTCTCTAAAACATGAAAAGCTTACTAAAAATTATCAACAAAGCAATCCGGAACACAATTGAGACCATGGGAATGCAATTGGGAACAAAGGAGAATGTGGAACCCTATATAACAACCACCTATGAAGGTGTTCTGCTTAAAAACCTTTAACTGATGCAAATAAGCTTCCAGCGATGATAGGACCTCCATCCTCAGCCATGATAGAGTCAGGACCCAAGAACCCTCTCAAGGTATAATTGTTTAAGGAGATCTTAAGCTTCAATTATTGTTACATGAAATATAAATGATAATGGCCTACCGAATGGGAAAAACAACCTGGTATATCATTTCTATGGAATCAAATAGTTATATCTGATTATATAAGATCTAACAAATATGTACAACACATATTTTATCATATCGATTTGTATGTTATTTGGGTATGTAACAATATGGCATGCACAATTTGACAATTTTTAAAATTTTAAGGGGAAAATAAGTTTCAACTTTCACATCTTAATATTTCCTTAGCTATTATGTCAAGAAGTTTCACCTAATACCTCTTAAGTTTGATATTCTGATAGTTAGTACAACTTTGATTGTCAGTTCATCTTAAAAACTTGTACCAGAGTGGTTTTCCTCCATTCATCAATTACCTCCTTTATCTTCAAGATCTTTGCAAATAAATTAGTCAATCAAATCACTCACCATAAAGCACACGCTTGCAAGCCGCAACCTCATTTCTACAGGACCAAAATAGCCTTTCCCACTTCTAAATGACAAGATATTCTCCAAAACCCATTTTATGGAGCCCATTTGGTTTGACACTTACAATTGTGTATTTGGAGTTTCTGTTGTATTTCCACATGGACTCATGGAGAGGCTTTCCACTAATCCACTGTACTTTTTCAATAACTGACTTATTTCATCTGACGATAATTCATTGCCTTCTGTGATTT
>JAUTBS010371958.1:0-10417 GCA_032361285.1 Aequorea victoria | reverse complement strand
TCATGAGTTGACACAAGTGCTTTGCCATGCCCAGAAACCGTGACAGCCCTTTAGGCCCAATTTCAAATAGTCATAACTCACTCCTATGAAGTCCAAATAGGGTCATTATTGTGCCTAAATTGAAGCCCTAGATGTCTGATACATAACTCATTTTTATATCTTGTGCCAAATCGAAACACACAGAGAGTTATTGTACAAATGGTAAACTGCTGTCATTAGGTAGTAACAGCTCTTATGTCCCAACTTCAAACAGTCATAACTCACTCATACTAAGTCCAAATGTCCTCTACATAAGTTGTTTTTACATCAGTTGCAAATTCGAAACACACAGAAAGTTATCGCACATGTAAGGGGATGCTGTCGTTTCAGCCTTGGGTTGGGTCGACTCGTAATCCTTTGTGTCGACCCATAGGGGTCATTTTTGCCTTGGGGGTCGACCCAAACCCCTTGGGCATTGACCCATGGCCCCCTTGACACCCCCCAGCCTCAGCCAACCCCTATGAGTCGACCCATACCTCAGTATGAGTCGACCCACGCCGCCACCTTTGGAAAAATGTTTTTAAAATTAATTTAAAATATTTAAGCCCTGTTTGGGCAATGGTTTAAAAAGAAAAATAAATTAAAATAAGTTAATCTAACTCCAGAAACTCAAATGGGAAACAATAAATTAGATTAAGGGACTGTTTGGTAGTCTTATATGGTATTTTTGCATTATTTAATGGTTTATTCAATTTTATTTAATATCAGGTTGTGATATTTTACATATCTCATTTCTAGACACTAGTTTGGACACCTGGTGAGTAGATATCATGCTATTATCTTTCAAAATGAATCCCTTGATCCCCAAAAATAGTTTATAACTGCTTTTGCATGCTTAAATATTTTTCTATTAAACTTTTTGTACAAGACTCTTTTTATATAAAACTTTTACTACTTATTTTATGCAAACTCATACTTAAATATTTTGTAAAACTCTTTTACAGAAATATTTCAAAGAAAAAGTATTACTTAAACTTCTTTTAAATTGAATGCTGTACTCTACTTCAAAAACATTGTATAAATGAATTCAAATGGTTGAATGAAAGAAAATATAATTTATATCTATGATGCGATCATGAGACTTATGTTCTTGGGATATGACAAAGTCCAATGGAAAGTCCACCTCAGGTGGTGATTTTGGCCAGCTAAAGAAAAGCGCATGGAATTGACCATGTTGACTTTAATTGACTCAATAGTTAAGAAAAAGCATACAGAATTAACCGTATTGACCTAACTGGAATCGTGTAGAGAAAAGTCCCGGGCGCCATCCCGTGGTGACTCTAATATCGATTTGGATCAAAAGGTCAAGAGACCTCGAGTATATATATTTGACATTGTTACTATTGTACTCAGTTGATACCTGTTGTACCTTACTTTTATTCTCACTCATGTTAAGCATGTCGTTTTATCATATTATCATGACACTACTGTTATATGACTTGAGGACTCTTGATGTCCATTTTGCAAAGAAAAAAATATAGATATTTTTAAAAGAAAAATGAAATGGAAATAAAATAATATTGTGATTACACACTTGCTTTATGACAGTTACTATACCATACTATTTTATTTATGCACTCTACTGTATTCCTATCTTAGAACTGTATAGTACTATCGTGAATCTACCACCAGTTTATACTGACGTTGTCTCATAACATTTTCAGGTAGCCAGTGAGCTGACTTTTAGTTGATGGACTGCTGTGGAGGAATCCGAGTTCATGACTTCTAGGACATCATATCATTTCATTTATTTTATTTGCTTCCGCATACTCTATATCTTTATAGATGACATTATGACATTAGTTTATTGATGCGTAGGACATCATCTTTGGATTTATTGGGATGTTGACCCAATTGGCTAATAAATAGAAATTTATGAAAGTTATGCATGGAATATTGATTATTAATTTCATATAATTGAATTGTTAATTAAGCATAGAGTAGCTTAATGTGTTAAGACTTTCTTAGTTTGTTGGGCCACAGGTTCATGAATCATGGCCGGTCACCATTTCCTAATTGGGGCGTGACATGGCAGGATGGAAAGATCTTTAATAAAGAAAGATGTAATGTTTCAAGGGAGAAAGATAAGTCATAGGATGATCACGGGGGCTAAAAAATAAGATCTTAGGATGCATATGAGATATGAGTTGAGATGTATCTAGGTCCCAGATGATGGTCGTGGACAGTGGAGCGACGTCTCTAGGTTTAAGAGGTGATCCTTGAAATGCGGATATCAGGTGAGAGTGACTAGCTGAATCACAATGATTAGCATGTTGTGAAATGTTTTATACGCATTTATGAGCATATTTTTCTGTATGCATTGTGTTGTGGATTTATCATCATGTTTGAAAGAAATTTATGAAAACTGTGTTATGAGCATGTATGACTCGTATTTTCTAAATTATGTTTCTCTTCTATTATAAAGAGTGTGAGCATGTATTTCTTGTATGGTTGTAAAAGTAGTTTATTTATAAAAAGAACCCGAGCATGAGTTTCTTGTATGTGTGTGGAGATATTTTCTGTAAAAATATTATTTTGTCGAAAAGTGCCAAGTTAAGACGGGTAACTATCCCGTGCCCAAAGGTGATAAGGGTATAGTAGCCATAGTGACATTGCCCATAATGTTTGGAGGTGGCTTGTCCACGTGTAGCCTTTTAAGGCGTTACCCCATGTGGGGGTTGCCCGAGTTGTGGGCGGAGATGCACCTTCCACTGGTGACATAATGAGTGACCCTCCTACATGCTACTCTAAAAATAAAAGTGTTGTAGTGAGGTAACGATACCGTCAGAACTCTCGGTCGTGAGATTAAACGACTACTTGGCCACTAGATGACGTGTAAGTGTGTGTTTTCTAGTGTGCAAGTATGTATTGCTATTAAGCATTTATATGTTTGGCTATTAAGCCTTGGGTTTAGAAATCTGATAATATTTTCTAAACGGGTTGTGAGCCGTATGGCCCGTTGGATACTTTTAAGCTATTTTGGATCGTTGGGCCAGATATGATATGGTGTATTTATCATGGTATCTTATACGTGCCATTGGGTCGGTTATGCATGTGTGTATGTGTGTTTCATCATGAACATAAGTTAGGCTGTAGCGCCGGCTTTTAAATGCTTTGCATATCATGGAGGTTTGACCGTAGGGCCGTGTCTGTTGAAAATGTTTAAAAACATGTTTTAAATTTTTTGGGTGGTCGTTGGACCATGTGTAAAGGCATAAGAGTTTTGATAAACCGTATGTGTCGGCTAGTAAGCCGGATCATGAGTGGATTTTCTCATATATGTGTTGTTTTTTAGCCAAAGTGTTGTTTTTGTATAAAAATCTGCATGATTATACTCTGCTGTTGCATGTTTTTTATTATGATGCTAAGTCTACACTCCTATAACCTTTGTGGTTGCAGGTTACAGCTTGGGATAGATGTTGATCCATAGTGCCAGGTGGAGGTTCTAATGTGAGATGAAGACCTTTTGTATAGTATTCTGTTGCTTTGTACATGTATGATGTAAAGGATGTATATCAGATTATATTTATCGATTGGATTCTAGTCTCCCGCTGTTTAGTAGTTGCATGATCTGTATGCATGGATAGAGGCTTCCTTAGTGGTATGTTGAATTGGAGCTTTTGATAGTTTTCATTATTGATGGTTGATCTTTAATATAAGATGCAAAGAGGGAAGTCGATGTAACACCACTCCGAACAGGTTTAATTATTCTCCGGAGAGTGGGGTGTTACAAATTTAGTATCAGAGCTTAAGGAGATAGGTTCTGTAGACATGGTTGAGTTGGTCGAGTTTGGCACTTGGTGAACCATAGTTTATGTGGGGTAAGTGATTAAGAGTAGGGTGATTGTTAGGGATGTCTTGCCGTAGTCTTCAGACATTTAGTTGATCAACTTGGAAATCTAATTGAAAATGCATTGTGCACGACGTTGGTTCTAATTAGAAGTCTAAGCAAGTCGATTGGATTGGAAGGATAACTCTAGCGATCTAGGTAGGTTGTGGAGAAGGTCCTATGGATGGACAAACCGTGATTGTTGTGTTGGGAGTATGACCCTAGTGATTGTGGTCAGGTTGAGAAAAATGTTCTATGGATGTATGGACCTTGATTGGTGTGTTAGGGAAATGACCCTAATGTTTGGATGAGTTTAATGACTCGTGGTGAATGTTGCAAGCGAATGGAACTTTGTTCCAAGTGTGTTGTTGAGGTTTTAAATGATAATCCTAATGGATTGTATGAGGTTAAGAGCTCGAGAAGAAAGACATAATGAATGGAGTTTCGGTATAAGGATGTGGTTTAATGGTGGAAAGATAATCCTAGAAAGCTAGGCGAATCTATATGTGGAATGAAAAGTTTTGATGGATATAATTATCGCTTCGGAAGTTGAACAAGTTACCATCTTGGGAATGTTGTTTCCATTGAGTTAAGTGAGTTGGTTTAAGTAAGAGATTCGATTTTGTATTTAAATCTTAGTCCAAAATGCACATGTTGGTGCGCATTTCATGCTTTATCATGATGGATGCGTCGAATAAAGGATGGTATGTTAACCTTGTAAGGTCGTGTTGGATGAGGAGGTTTATCCTCGTTGGAATAAAGAAGATGGTGTAATCTTGATAGTAAAGAAACTAAGTGTTAAGATGGATAAGGAGTAAGAAGGACATACTTTAAGTGAAGTTTCTTGAAACGAGTGAGATGGTTTTACTAAAAAGACCTAGTAGTATAACACGTAGACATGGTATATGTCTACTACGCTTTAGATGTCAAAAATCTCATGATAGAGACGAAATTCTTGAAGATGGTAATATGTTATACATATGTTTGAAAGATGAGGATTATTCCTTAAGGTTTACGAGTAGTGTTGTTGCTTCATTGGAAACTAGAATAAAATGCTTGATGGATGAATAAGAGAAAATAGGTAACAGGAAGTACCTCGATATGTGATATACGTTGATATGCATGGTGAAAGAAGACATGTAACAAGAACGTGCGGTAAAATACAAAGAAGTATGTGGAAAGAACAAGAGACGGAATCGTCATGAGAATTTAATTTTCATAAATAAAGTGATTATGAAAGACGAGGTCACCCTCGGATTGGAGATAGTGATCTTTGCATGGTTGTAATTTCTGGGTAAGTTTCAACCTTGGAAATTTTGGACGCGCCAAGAAGGGCGAGATGTTGTACGGAAGATAAAAAAGTTGTTTTCAATTAACGAAGAACTTCGGACAAGTAATTTTCACGTGGTTGGTCCTCTCTAGAGGAGTATGTGAGAAGTTGAGAAAAAGATAAGATAAGATAAGTTTAAATGTTGAATGAAGGGTTGATGAATAACCGTTGCAAATGGTTTAACCGCGCAATGGGTTTAATGTCGCTATTAAATGGGCATTATATGCGGTGAAATTCCTTGGAGTGGTTAAGATGGTCTTAGTACCAAGTTTTGTTGTTACAGCATGTAGACATTATTATGTTTTGTCTAGCATGCATGTTGTGTGTAGCATGCGTGTTATGTCTAGCATGCATTAGTTGGTAAACATTCCATGAAGGAGATGAGATTCTCGTGATGGTGTCGTCTTATGCATGTGAAAAGAGATGTTTTCCCTAAAAAGTTTATGTGTGGTCATATTTGAGCTCTAGAACTGAGTTAAGGTTTGATAACGGAAGTGGTGATGATTCTCATTATCTTGTGTAGAGAATGGGGAATTTTGATGGATTGTCTTCCCTATATGGACGACAAGTGGAAAATGAGCACGGAGTACCCCAGCATGCAGGGCCACCTGATCAGACAAATCAGACCGTGAGGATTTTGGAGGCTATTGCTTGACTGGATGAGACCAATGCCAGGCTGCTGAGTATGCAAGTGGGAATGAGTTATAAGTTTTTGGTAAATCAGTTTAAGGATCATAGAGCTAAGGAGTTTTATGGGACGATCGATCCCGCAGAAGTTGAGTGTTGGCTGAAATATGCTAAGCGCATTCTTGATAGGCTTAGAGTAGCCGGGGATGACCGAGTTGACCTCATCACATTTATGTTTCGAGGTGAGGCTTACAATTGGTGGGAGGCAACGGAAAGATTGACGGAGTTGCCTATTCCTAGAGCGGAGCCCCCTGTATCACAAAGAATTTCTTGAGCACACTTTTTGAGGGTGTTTGAGGAGCAATGAAAACCTGTGACGTCAAAGTTTGAGAAAGAGTAAGAATTCATAGACTTGATTCAAGGGGAGATGGGCGGGGTGGAATATGGGATGAAGCTCATGAAGTTGTCACGGTATGCACTGCAGTTGGTTCATGATGAGAAATCTAGGTGTAGAAGATTTCAGAAAGGGTTGGACTATTTGATCAGAACTAAGTTAACAGTCTTAGAGGTCAGTAGTTATGTGAGTTTGGTGAATAAGACAAAGATGATAGAGAATGATGTGAATGAAGCTGCTAGTAGAAGGGAACGGTTCAAAAAGCGTATGCTTGGAAGTTCTTGGGAGAGTAAAAGTGAGAGAAATTATTCTAAGAAAAGTGGACAAGAGACGCAAGTCTCTCATCATCAGAGTTACCAGTCGGTAGCCAAGTTTTGGGACGTGGGAGTGATTAGTCAAGCAAAGAGGCATCAGACGGAAGTGGTAGAGGTTCAGGTTGCTATAGATGTAGAGCATTTAGAAATTTTGTAAAAGATTGTCCAATTTTGGAGAAGAGTGTGGTTACATGTTATCGATGTGGAAAATGGGGCATATATCTACGCAGTGCGTACAACGAGAAACCCCTATTACATCTTTTGTGGGGAGCAAGAAGTTTTTGGATTTTAGATCATCTATTTCAAGGCAGGACAAAGGAAAGGAAGGAAAAGGTACATTGTTTGTGTATCAATTTGGAATTGATACATTTATGTTTCTTATATAAAGAGGAAAGGTTAAGTGGAGTAAAGTGTTGGAATCTTTGGAGTTTAAACAGTTATGTAGGAAGGTATGAAGAAAGTGTTGGAAAGGAAAGGATGAGGTGTTGAGAAAATTCTCACCTAAGGCGTAATAGATACGCTTAAATTTCGGGATAAAATTTCTTTGAGGGGAGAATGTAACATCCCGTATTTTCAAAAGAAAATATTAAAATTAATTAATCCAATTTAAGGCCTAAAGAAAGGTTTTGTTTGACTTATGGCCGAGAGGAAGGATGGAATCAAAAAAATATAAATCTAAAAATGACCCAATTATGTAATTAGAACATTAATAAGAATTGATTCTTAAATACTAAGTCAGGAAGGACTAAAGTGCATTTTTATTCAAAAATAATTTAATCCCAAATATCATGATGCATTTAGAGGGTCAAGATGTGATAAGATGGAGGAGTTTGCAAGAGGAGTTGTTGTAGGGGATTAAATCCCAAACTCATGTGTTGTCCCTTCACCTGTGTAGCCATCACTATTTGATGGGAGTGGCTGAGTTCTGAATCCCCTTTTCTCTCTCATTCTAGCTGAAATCCCTCTTGGGAGAAGTCTGTATTCCACAGAGAGAGACAGAGAGGAAGAATACAGGTTGAGAAATCATGAGAGGAAGAAGACTTCGATGCAAAGAGTGAGGAGAATCTCACACCAGAATCGGAAAAGGAGAAGGAGCTTTGAAGTCCCTGAGGAGCTCATAGAACTGAAGATATCCCAACATTTACGGGAATGGATTTTGGGTGTTCAAGACCCGGTGAGGAAAAATTGGTGGGAGAAAGGAGCTCAATCTACGATCTTATTTGAAATGTAAGATTTCAATCTCTTTTTGATTGGGGAAGAGAAACCCCCTGTTGTTTTTAAGAGTTGTAGTTCATGCATATAGATGGATTTTTTCTTGTATCCATTTTAGAGTTCATCTATGGAAGAAAAATCGGGAGTTAATGTGTTAATAATCATATAGATGACCTTTTAGAGATGTTGGAGTTGTTTATGTTTAGGTGTTAGGGGAGAAAGAGGATGATGTGGTATACCCTAAGAGTTTTGAACCTAAAAACATACTTTTGCTCCCAAACGGAGCCTTAGAACAGTGTGTTAGAAAACAGAGCATCGTTTCTGTGCTGAAGGGTCGACCTAAGAGTGCTGGTGAGTCAACCCAAGTGGTAGAGCTCTCGATAGTTTGACAAGTGAAGAAGTGAGTCGACCCAAGATTGGTGGGTGTCGACTCATATAGTTTTGCTCTCTGTAGTTTTAAGAGGCGAGGAGGTGAGTCAACCCAAGCTTTAGCGGTGTCGACTCAAATCAGTTTGGCCTCTGTTGTTTTATCAGGCGAGGAGGGGAGTTGACCCAAGATTGGTGGGTGTCGACTCAACCCTGGGCCCTGTATGTGAGTCGACCTAAGTGGTATTTGAGTCGACTCGGGTTGGCGCCCAGTGCGCGCATAAGCTATTGTGTGTCGACCTTTGTCTCGACCCAACCCATCTATGAGCATCATGAGTCGACCCAAGTAGATTGTGTGTTGACTCAAAGTGGATGACTCTCGGTTTTCTTCTTCAGGCAGGAGAGTGTGTCGACCCAGTGGTGTGGTGTGTCGAGCTTGAGGCCTTTGAGTTGACCCAATCAAGTTTGAGTCGACCCAAAGTGGTGAAGCAACTTTTTTCTAGCTATGTTTTGGGCCTTTGTGGCTGCCTTTGGTTGTGGGTTTCTTCATGGAAGTTGTAGTTAATATTCATATCCAACCCTTGAAACCTTAACATAATTTATTATAAAGGTTTAACATATTAAAATGAATTTACCAAGTATGGTAGAACGGGGAAACCTTTAATAAACAAAGATGTGATGTTCCAAGTAGAACGATGAGTCATAAGATAATTTTGGGGGTCTAAGAAATAAGATCTTAGGAGGCATATGAGGTATGAGTTGATACTCATTCATGAGTTGTGATGTTTCTAGATCCTGAAAGATAACCGTGGACGGTGGAGCAACGTCTCCAGTTTGAAGAGGTGATCCTTGAGATGTGGATATCATGTGAGAATGACTAACCGAATCATAATGATTAGTATGTTGTAAATATTTTATATACATTTGTGAGCATGTTTTGTTGTATGCATCGTGTTATGCATTTCCCATATTTAAAAGGAGTTTTGTAAAAAATGTGTTATGAGCATGTGTGGCTCGTGTTGCTAAAATGTATATGTTTCTCTTTCCTTATAAAGAATGTGAGCATGTGTTTCTTGTGTGGTTGAAAAAGTAGTTTCTCTTATAAAAAAGTTGAGCATGAGTTGCTTGTGTGTGTGTGGAGATATTTTCTGTATATCTATCATTTTGTCTGATAAGTGCCAAGTTAAGCGGGTAACCATCCCGAGCCCAAAGGTGATGAGGGCATAGTAGTCATAGTGGCATTGCCCATAATGGGTGGAGGCGACTTGTCCGCGTGGCCTTTTAAGGCATTACCCCGTTGGGAGAGCCCAAGATGTGGGCGGAGTTGCACCTACCACTGGTGACATAATGAGTGACCCTCATACTCGCCACTCTAAAATGAAGTGCGTTGTAGTGAGAAAATGGTACCGTCGAAACTCCTGATCGTGAGGTTAAACGACTACTTAGGCACTAGATAACGTGTATGTTTGTGTGCTAGTGAGCAAGTATGTATTGCTTTTAAGTATTTACATGTTTGGCTATTAAGCTTTAGGTTTAGAAATCTAATAATATTTTTCTAAACGGGTTGTGGGCCGTAGAGCTGATTGAAAGCTTTTGAAGCTATTTAAGAGCTGTTAGGCCGGTTATGATATATATATATTATCATGGTATCTTTTATGGGCCGTTGGGCTAGTTATGCATGTTGTGCATGTATATTTCATCATAAACATAAGATGGGCCGTATGGCCGGGTTTGAAATGATTTTGCGTATCATGGAGGTTTGGCCATAGGGTCGGGTTTGTAAAAAGGTTTAAAAGCATGTTTAAATCTTTTGAGTGGTCGTTAGACCATGAGCAAAGGCATGAGGATTTTGATAAACCGTATGTGTTGGCTAGTGAGCTGGATCATGGGTGTGTTTTCTCGTGCATGTGTTGCTTTATTAAAAGTATTGTTTTTATAAGAAAATTTGTATAATTATACTCTGTTGTTGTATGCTTTTGATTATGATACTAAGTCGACTCTCCTGTAACCTTTGTGGTTGTAGATTACAGCTTGTGGTAGATGTCGGTCCATAGTGCCAGGTGGAGGTTCTGATATGAGATGAAGACCTTTTGTATAGTCTTCTGTTGGTTTGTACATATATGATGTAGGGATGTTTATCAGATTACATTTATAGTTGGATTCTAGTCTTTCGCCGTGTTAACTATGTGACGACTCTAGAGGTGGGGTGAATAGGGTCTTTTTTAAAACTTATATATTTTAAATAAAAACTTATTTAGCACATAAATGAATACTAGTAACCTAAAAGAATATACCTATAAGCAAGC
>JAUTBS010371847.1:0-10417 GCA_032361285.1 Aequorea victoria | reverse complement strand
ACATGTGACATTTTATATCTTATTTCATTTTATGCTAAGCCAACTCTCCTGTAACCTTGTGGTTGCAGATTTCAGTTTGGGGTAGACTTGGTTCCACTAGTGCCGAGGAGAGAAAGATTTCTATGTAACACTTTTAGTTGGATTTGTAATGAGTAAACATACATAGTTTATCTTGTTGCTTTCGTTTGGGATTGTGTATCACATAGTTAGATTAATTTCAGTATGTAGTATTTTGGAATGGAGTATCCCTTCATGGATGTTATGCATGACACTTGAGTATGGATGTTGATGGCTTTCATTTAGGACAATGCGGAGTACATTCCTTATTATATTTTATTTTATGCTTGTTTTGGTTTAGGTGAGCCGTACCACCCCTCCCACATGGAATTAATTACCTATTTGGAAGAGGGGTGTTACATCTACACCTTGAGCAGTTGGATGTCAAAATTACATTTTTTCACGGTGATCTAGTAGAAGGCATATATATGAAGCAACCACAAGGTCTTGAGGTACAAGGAAATGAAGACATAGTCTACAAATTGAAGAAGAGCTTGTATGGCTTGAAATAAACTCCCAGATAGTGGTACAAGAAGTTTGATAGCTTCATGAGTAGCACGGTGTTCACTAGATTGGAGGCAGATCATTGTTACTACATTAAATTTTTTGATACCTCATATATTATTCTGTTGCTATATGTAGATGATATGCTTGTTGCAGGATTTTACATTGAAGAGATTGACAACCTGAAGAAGCAGCTGTCAAAATAATTTGTAATAAATAATTTGGGTGCTGCCAAACAAATCATTGGGATGCGAATTATCAGAGATAGAGCCAAAAGAATTCTAAAGCTATCACAGGTAGAATACATGAAAAAGGTGCTTAGCAGGTTCAACATGAAGAATGCAAAGCCTGAAGAATGCAAAGCCTGTAAGCACACCCTTGGCTAGCCATTTCAGGCTAATCAAGGACCAATCACCAAAGATAGAGGAGGAGCGGGTCTTCATGAGTAAGGTCTTCTATGCATCAACTATTAATAGTCTTATGTATGTCATGGTTTGCACACGACCAAATATTGCACATGCAATTGGATTTGTGAGCAGGTATATGAGCAATCTCGAAAATGAGCACTGGAATGCCGTGAAGTGGATAGTGGGGTATTTGAATAGTAGCTCAGATACCTCACTCTGCTTTACAAAGATAGGACTGAAGCTGCAAGGCTACGTAGATGCGGGTCTTGCGGGAGATGTTAACAGTCGGAAGAGTACCACCGGATTTGTCTACACCCTAGGTGGTACAACTGTGTGTCGGGCTTCCAAGCTCCAAAATGTGATCGCTTTGTCTACTATAGAAGCTGAGTATGTAGCTATGACTGAAGCCGACAATGAGATGATTTGGTTACAGAATTTTCTAGTAGAATTGGGAAAGACATATGAAATAGGTATTTTGTACAGTAACAGTCAAAGCGCCATATTTCTTGCTAAAAACTCCACATTTCATTCGAGGACGAAACTGATACAGTTGAGGTATCACTTCATGTGTTCTTTTCTTGACAATGGAAATTGTCTCTGGAGAAGATTCAAGGAGCAGAGAACTCCGCAGACATGTGACAAAAAGAGTAACAATTGATAAACTGAAGTTGTGTGCAGCTTTAGTTGGTCTTTATGCTTGAGGACATGTGACACGAATTATGGGCAATGGTAGCTGTGACAAAGGAATGAGGAGGACACGTTTAGTGGACAGTTGCATTTGAGGATCAGGCTTCAAGTGGAAGAATTGTTAAGGTGAATTCCTGCTCTCAAAAAGGCCATTGGTGGAAAATGTGTGGAAAACGTCCAAACGTGCGTCCGGATGTACGATGCCAGGGACCATTGGGTGGAAAACGTCCGGACGCGTGTCCGAAAATATGAGACCAGAAGACTTTTGGGTACAAAATGTCCGAACGTAATACCAACGTCCGGGTGCGATTGTCCAGAAAACACACTGAACAAAAATGTCCGTGTAATAACCCATAAATTAATAACTTAATTATTTAATTTAAAAAGAGGGACCAAAGTGTAAATTACTTGAAAGCGGGGTGTTATTACATGCAGTATCCAAATAAACAAGGGGCCAAGTGCAATTCATGGGGGACAAGATGTGATCTCCTGACTTATGTCAGGAGAAAGGTGGCTGGTAGGTGAACCCACGTCCCATCTTGTGTGGGGAGAAGTTTCTGGAGAAATTTGAGAGAGAGAGAGAGAGAGAGAGAGAGAGAGAAGCTGGTTCGAAGTTGGAAGAAGAAGGAAGAACTATTAGAAGAGGAAGACCTGCACTGAGGAAGAAGAAGAGGATCGTTGGAAGAAGAAGAAGTAAGAAGGGGCGAGAACAGCTCATCACCATTTTTGAATTCCATCAAGCGTTGGAGGTAAGAACTAAGCTTTCTCGATTGTTGACAAATGTTAAAAACCTATGGAAAATAACTTCTCTTGGACCAAACATAGAACTTCACCTTTCGATTTTCTGTTAGAGAGAGAGAATGAATTCATGGAGTTTTAAAATGGGTTTGTTGGTTGGAGAGGGAAAAAATGATGTAGGATGAGGTTTGAGTTGTTTTTGAGTTGATTGTAAACTCTTATACTTTACTTCCTGAAGGATTAAAAACCGTTTTTCGGTTGAGGTTGTATAAAAATTCAATTTCCCTTTTTGTTGAGTTTTCGGATTGAAGGAGGAAATGGGAGTTTATGGTTTAATCTTTGTTAAATTCGGATTCCATAATATTTAATGGAGTGTTGAAGGTTGAAGAATTGTTAGAGGATGATTTCTGGGTGTTAAGGGACCTCTTTTAAAGCATTAAAACCCATTATTTCAAACCAAACGGAGCCTTAAACCAGAAAAATGAAAAAAACAGGGTGTGGGCCAATTTCAGTGGTATGAGTCGACTCATAAAGGAGGGTGTGTCGACTCATAAAAGGCCTTTGGACCTACTGGTTTCGTGAGTCGACCCATAGGATGGGATGTGTCGACTCATAAAGTGCATAGGGACCTACTATTTTTATGGGTCGACTCGTATTGAAACGTGAGTCGACCCAACCTTTTTTCGGGTGCACATGAGTCGACCCCAATAGCTGGGGATGTTGACTCATGCTCTTGGTGGTGCACACGTGAGTCGATCAAAAGGGGCATGGGTGTCGACCCATCCCCAGCACGCGCGCGCGAGGGGAGGCCTTGGCTGCCTCCATGTCGACTCATGGGCGAGATGTCGACTCAAGGCCTTACATGGCCATGGGAGGTGTCGACTCATAGATTTTATGAGTCGACTCGTAAGAAGACCTGAAGCTGATTTGTTGGTGCAATTTTTTGGGACCTTTTGTAAACCTTTTTAGTCCTCGGTCCCTTAACGAAAGATGTTCCTAATATATATATATAACCTATAAAAATATTAAAGAAGGGAGTTTGATAGATTTGAGGCCATTTCTTAATTTATTTGTCTATAAACTATAGGTTCCAAGAAAGTGGTTGAAGAAGACGACTCGGTGCCTCGTGATTGAGGGATTTCTTTTGGAGGTTCTTGATACAAGGTGAGAGTGGCTAGTCTCCAAAGTGGAATATGATGAAATGTCTGTGTTTTCTTTTGAATTATTTCTTTGTCAAAGCATGCGTTTGCCTCAAATAGAAAGTATGATGTGAATTCCCTCATTTCATGTGATTTCCTTTGAGATGTTCGATTTATTTCTCTTGGTATGAGATTATGTATCTATGATGAAATGATAGCATGATGAAGAATGACAGAAGATGTTTAGCTTGTTTAAATCGTTTGATGATCGATGTGATAGCATGATCCCTAATGATGTTGTAACTAGATGGCATGTTGGCATTGCATATGCATTACATCAAAGAAGCATCCAACTTAAGCCCGAAGGTGAGGACAATATTGCACACTCTAAGGGGCAAACCCGAAGGTGAGGGTCGTGCTACATTCCCGCGAAGGTGAGGGAATTGTACATACCCCTTTGGAGCATGCCCGAAGGTGAGGGCCGTGCAATATAAAGAAGATAAAAGATGACATATCATGTGCATACGAAGTATTGTCATGAATTTTGATGTACATCTAAAAGATGAAGATGTGATAGTTCATGACTGAAAGATGTTGAATGTTACATGATAAGTATGCTTGGTTGAATCAACTCCAAATGTGTTTGAATTATGAGTTTTACTATTGTATTTCACTTTGTACTAAGCCCACTCTTCTGTAACCCTGTGGTTGCAGAATCATAGAGCTTGGGGGTAGACGGTGGTCCACACGTGCCAAGTCAAGGAGTAACAAAAAGTTATAGCCTAAGTCCTTTGTGTAGATGATCTCCTATGATTTTGTACTTGGAAATAATGAAGTGTAATTATTATGAAATGATGTATCTCTCGTTTATAAGTTTTGTAAGTACCTTGAGAGGTGATTAATTATAGATGAATGATGGCTTTTTGGTTAATAACCCAAAGTTTAAGTAAAGTTTTGAATGAATGATAATACGAGTTGAGTGAGTCACCTCACTCCGAGTGGAGAATATTACCCCCGGGGGAGCGAGTGTGACATAGACCCAGCGCACGTGAGTCAATCCAATCATTGTGTGAGTCGACCCAACCCCAGCCATCATGCATGAGTTGAGATGTCTCAGCCAATGCCTTGACCCAAACCCCTCTGTGGACGTCCTGAGTTGACCCGAAGAAGGAGTCAGTTAACCCAACTCAGTTGTGAGTCGACTCAAAATACAAAAATGGTTTTCTTCTTGTGGTGTTTTGGAGCCTTTGTGGCTAGTTTTGGCCTTGGGTTTCTTATCCAACCTCTGAAACCTTAACATAATTAATTATAAAGGTTTAATATTATAAAATGAATTTACCAAAGCGTGGAAAGATGGGGATCTTTAATAAACAAAGACATAATGTTCCAAGTGGAACGATGAGTCATAAGATGATCATGGGGTCTAAGAAATAAGATCTTAGAATACATATGAGATATGACTTGATACTCATTCATGAGTTGTGATGTATCTAGGTCCCGAATGATGGCTGTTGACGGTAGAGCGACGTCTCTAGGTTTAAGAGGTGATTCTTGAGATGCGAATATCAGGTGAGAGTGACTATCCGAATCATAATGATTAGTATATTATAAAATGCTTTATATACATATGTGAGCATATTTTGCTGTATGCATTGTGTTATACATTTATCATCATGTTTAAAAGGAGTTTTGTAAAATGTGTGTTATGAGCATGTGTGGCTCGTATTTCTAAAATGTATATGTTTCTCTTTCCTTATAAAAAGTGTGAGCATGTATTGCTTATGTGGTTGGAAAAGTAGTTTCTTTATATAAAGAACCTGAGCATGAATTGCTTGTATGTGTGTGGAGATATTTTCTGTATATATATCATTTTGTTGAAAAAGTACCAAGTGTGGTGGGTAACCATCTTGGAGGATCCCTTGTGTGGGTTCCTAATAGGCATTAAAGGCATTGCCCCTTGTGTGCGTGTTCAGTAACCGTAAAGGCATTGCCCCTTTATGGGTGGAGGTCTAGTGGTGGACAAAATGTGACCCCTTGTATGGGCATATGATGGCCAATAAAGGCTTTATCCCTAGTGTGATTATTGGATAGCCTTAAAGGTATTGCCCCTAAGTTAGGTGGAGGTCCAGTGGTGGACATGAGACACCTACCACTGGTGTGGATGAGTGATCCTCACACGCGCCACTCAAATGAAAGTGCGTTGTGTCTTGAGGTAATAGTACTATTGAAATTTTCGGTCGTGAGGTTAAACGACTACTTGGTCACTAGATGATTTTTATGTGTGTGTGCTAGTGAGTACGTATGGATTGCTATTAAGTATTTACATGTTTGGCTATTAAGCCTTGGGCTTAAAAATCTAATAATATTTTTCTAAACGGGTTGTGGGTCGTAGAGCCGGTTGAAACTTTTAAGCCATTTTGGGTCGGATATGATATTTATATATGTCATGGTATCTTATACGTGTCATTAGGCCGGTTATGCATGTGTGTATGTATATTTCATCATAAACATAAAATGGACTGTAGTGCCGGGTTTGAAATGCGTTTGGATATCTTGGAAGTTTGGTCGTAGGGCCGTGTGTGTTGAAAAGATTTATAAAATATGTTTAAATCTTTTTGGTGGTCGTTGAACCGTATGTACAAGTATGAGGGTTTTGATAAACTGTATATATTGGCTAGTGAGCCGGATCATGAGTGAGTTTTCTCATGCATGTGTTGTTTAAACAAAATTGTTATTTTTGTATAAAAATCTGTATGATTATACCCTGCTGTTGTATACTTTTGATTATGATGCTAAGTCCACTCTCCTGTCACATTTGTGATTGCAGATTATAGTTTTGTATAGATGTTGATCCATAGTGCCAGATTGAGGATTTTATGAGAGATAAAGACCTTTTGTATAGTCTTCTTTTGGGTTGTACATGTATGTTGTACGGATGATCATCAGGTTATTTTATGGTTAGATTTGAGTCTTTCGTTGATTATATGTTGTATGGTTCTATATTTATGGATAGAATTTTTCTTAGTGGTTTGTTTGGATGAAGCTTAATTGATAGTTTTAATTATCCGAGTTGATCTTTTATATAAGATTATATGAGGAGAACTGGCGTAGCACAACTCCGAGTAGGTTTAATTATCCTCTAGGAGTGAGGTATTACAGAAAAAGCTTGAAGAGGTTCAACATGGATGGTACCAAACCAGTTGGCACACATTTAGAAAGCCATTTCAGGATTTTAAAAGAACAAGGGACAATTAGCAATGAAGAGCAAGTGTAACACCCCTCTCCCATATAGGTAATAAATCCCACGTGGGAGGGGTGGTACGACTCACCTAAACAGAAGCATGCATATACAACATCATAACGAGGGATGCACTCCGTATTACCCCAAAATAGACATCAACATCAATAGCACAAAAGCATCAACATAATAATCACGAAGGGATACTCCATCCCAAAATCCTACATACAGAAAGTAAACTAGCTAAGGGATACACAATCCCAAATAAAAGTAAAAGATAATCCAATTACTATTTACTCATTACAATTCCATCTAGAGGTATTACACAAAATATCTTCTTTCCTCGGCACTAGTGGAACTCAGTCTACCCCGAACCTATAATCTGCAACCACAAGGTTACAGGAGAGTTGGCTTAGTATAAAATGAAATGAGATATAGAAAAATGTCATATGTTATGAAGCATTTTACCATAAAAGAAACATCACTCACACTTGTAAGAAGAATGGTTTCTATGCTTTTCAAACATCATGCATTGAAATACATTTCATTAAAGCATTTAAATCACTTGTATTCACATGTTATACCTCACATCATACATATGTAGAACACCACACCCAACACGCACATAATATGCCCAAGTAGTCGTTTAACCTCACGATTGGGATTTCCTACGGTACCGTAACCTCACTACGATATTTCTATAAAAGAGTGACGTGTAGGAGGGCCATTCATATAAAACACTAGTGGTCAGTGTATCCACTCACACACGGGGCCTTGTCCTTTACTGGACCTCCACCCTCTTAGGGGCAAGCCCTTAAGGCCATCATAAAAATCCCACCCACACACGGGGTCCTACAGGATGGTTACCCGTTATAACTTGGCATAATAATAAACAACACATGCAACTTAAAAAGATACATACATGATCTCATTATTTACATGAAACATGCTCACATTTGGCAAAACAAGCATTTAACTTCATTTAACATCAAATTATATTTTTAAGGAAAACATACATGAGACCACCACACAACACATGCTATCCAAAATATTTATTAAAAACAAGTATTCTACATTTCATTTTATGTGACTAGCCACTCTCACCTTTTACTTGCACGTCTCATGGACGACCTCTCCTTTGTCGGTATTTAGATCTCCTAGACTCATTGCAAACTAGGACACAAGCTGCACATACTTTATCTGTGTGCCGTGATAGCGTTTGATGCATCCGACCAGAATTTATATCCCATATGTATAAATTGTTTGAACTGCATGCAGCAACTATAGATCTGTTATCATGGGTGATGGTGAGGTCAAGAACAGAGCCCAGGCAACCATAAAGAGTACGATATAATGACCCAATGTTTGTATCCCACATTTTTATAGTTCTGTCATGCCCTCCACTAACCAAATTTCTAGAATTGTTCTCAAAAGCTATAGCAGCACACCCACCCTCATGTGCAGGTAACTTATAATTATATTCGAGGGGAACCATTGACTCCACATAGTATTCAACACCTTCTTCACTTCAGCATACCACATCGTCGATTAACTGAATTGCAAGTTGTTCTATGCCTCTCGCCTTGAGTTGATCAACCATATCTTCAGAAAGTGCATTAGCCTTTTAGCATGTCTCTTATGTACTAGAATTGAACATTAAGGCATATTCAACTGTTCACTTGGACCTTACAAGAGAGGTCTTGAGTTTGTTCAGAGGTAAAACACATTAATTGTATCCACATCCATCCCCATTGCCATTTATTTGTTGTTGCTAATATGGGTTCAGCATCATGTCTTTTGAGATTTTCTGCCCTCATTCAGGCGTTCAGTATCCTGCATTTTTTGCAACATCCAACGGTCAATTAATGTCTTATTTTCATCCTCAACATTCTTAGCTCTCACAGTCATATCTTCAAATTGTGTTTTTAGATCCTGGTTCTCCCTTACGATTAAGTCTAAAGCTTTAGTCTTTTCTTCTAATAGAACAGTTAACTGAGTGCATTCATCCCTTGCTTTTGTAAGCTCATTTTGCAGATCCAAAATTGTAGCTTCTTTCTCTTGAACTAAAGCTTTTGCAGCTCTGGACTCGGCCACTTCCACCACAAGCTGCTCAGATAATCGAGCTTGAGCTTTGTAACATTGCTGAAGTTCCACTTCAAGATTTTCTGCCTTCTCTTTCCATTTTGAGCACTTTAAATAAAACCAAACTCAATATTCAAAACAAACAAGTCACAAGGATGACTAGTACTGTAGATAAACCAAAACCTCAGGAAGCTGCCAGATTACAAATATGTAGCAGCATCAAATGCATTCCATATGGGCCAAATACGTAGATTTAAATTTCACCATAAATACGAGATGAAAGTCAATAAGATGAATGTTACCCGCCTCCCCACGAAAAACAAAACAAAATCCTTAGTACCTTCTATTGGTATGAAATAACTGCTGCACACAAAAAATTGGCCAGGTTGTCCTAAACAGCAAGCTATGTTTTGGAAACAAGGATCGAACTATTCAAGCAGCCATACAAAACAACCAACAATGTAGGTCAGATATTAACAATTCGAAGAAGCTAAGCGATGGGAAACAAAGTCAACTAGTTCAAAAGGCAATGTAACATCAAAAACAAGTTTGAAGCAGATTTAGTAGAGATTACTGATGCAAGCAATAATGAACCAGTCTTCCAACTAATATAAGGGGCACACTTAGTGTATTGTATTATGAAACAATTGGTGATGGAACTTTATTTTTACTGATGATATGATGTTTTATTTAGTTGAAGTATGGTGGTTAGGAATACAGATCAGGTTTCGGAAGGAGAAGAACAGGAAAAAACTGAAGTCATGTAGTAGTTCTCTGGATTTGAATTGCAGCTGAATTGAGAAATTACATATGCTCAACTTTCAAAACAGCTTGACTTTATTCCAAGTGGATCAATACTTCTGTGATTGACCAATGCCCCAAAAAAAGAAGTAACACGAGAAGCCTAAAATTCTGTCCAAACTTATGGTATAGATTTTATAAAAATTTGGGCAGTGAGGGAAGAAGATGTGCTTCATATGTCCCCAGCACAGATGAAAGGAGCAAGGAGGTTATGATAGTTGAGCAGTAAGACAATAGAGAATCAAATAAGAAATGAATGCATCGATGAGAGGCTGTGATAAGGATAGCCAAGGGCAAGATGAGATGTCAAAGCAGACATTGACAAGATGTAATGGCAGCCATAGTTTCTAGTGTCGAGTAGTTGGCGGTCAATAAAGGACATGCCAAGAGTCGGAATGACGAAAAAGTGAACATGCCAAGCAAAAGTTACAGGTTGCATAAATTAAGGAATAAGAAAATAAACAATTTATGAAGCACAAATATGGATATGGCAATAGACATGGTACAATATGGATACGAAGATACGGAAAAGCCTAAAAAATAGTTTAAGGGTATGGTTCGGGTACATTATAGAGAAAATATCTTTATAATTTTTAATATTATATTAAACTCAAGCTCAAAACTTGTGAGAAACCATGGCATTTTCTAATTCAAAATAATTATCATTCGGAATTAGATAGTAGTTTAGGATCCATATTTTAAATTTTATTCAGTGCTATGAAAGTTTCATTTCGACATCAAGTCTAAACTATTCACATCAAAAT
>JAUTBS010371736.1:0-10417 GCA_032361285.1 Aequorea victoria | reverse complement strand
ATATATCATATATGCGGTTATATACTTATATATCATTTTGAATTTATGAGAAAATAAACATAAATAATAATATTGAGAAAGAAAGAAAGAAGAAATCACTGGAGACCCAAAATTCCACGTTATGAAATACTTGTTCGCTAAAATTTCCTGACTTTACACTTTTGGGTCGACACACGTTGAAGTTGTATTGACTCAAATCCCTTAGAACTTGTTTCTGCAATTTTTGAATTGACACATGACTATTCTGTGTTGACTCATGCAGATTTGTGTCGACATAGGGCCATTCTGTGTCGACTCATGCAGTTTTGTGTAGACTCACCGACCTTCTGTGTCGACTCATGATCGCCTGTGTCGACTCACAGACCTTTTGGGTCGACTCAAAATACAAAAAACCCATAAAAACTTTCCTGGATTAATCCTAAGACTAAGGCTCTATTTGGGTATAAGTTTAATAACAAATTAAATTAATTAATGACTAATTTAACACCTGAAACAAACTTTAAAACTTATAAATGGGGGGAGATTCTATTTGGTAACTATAAATGGTTTAATTAGCTTTAGTTGTTGATTATGATACATTGCATTACATAATCAGGGTAACGTTGATCCCTACATTGCTTTTACTATTTCATTGGCATTTTATTAAATATCAGGTGAGTGGATTGTCATGCTAGCTATGTACTTTCAATAAATTCTCGTATTCCCAAAACTGTCTTCAAAAAGAAATGTATATGTTTCCAAATCCTTTTATGATATTGTTATAACTTTCTCTTATAAAAATTATAGTATAAATATTTTATCTTGTATGATATATACAAAATACTCTTTTACCTATTATGGTGCGATCATGTGATATCTTTTGAGAGCATAAGAAAGTCTAGGGAAAAACCTTCTACAGAGGTGACTCTGGCCGACTAGGGAACAGACCCGGTGTCACGCCCCAATTTGAGAATGGTGACTGGCCATGGATTATGGGCCTTAGCCCAACAAGTCACGAAAGTCTTTAAACAAAATTAGTTAACAATAAACTAATTAATTATCCCATTACATGGATTTAAATACTAAAATCTTTTCTTTTTATTAATTTGGGTCAACAGCCCAAGAAGAATCCAACGAGATGTCCAAACATGACATAAACGAGTCAACAGCCCCATAATCTCAAACCATGTGATGTCTCAATATCATAATGAAATGCATGAAAAATGCAGAAGCAAAATATAATAAATGCCCTAGAGGTCGCAGACTCGGATCCCCTGCAGCAGTCCGTCAGCTAATTCACAAATCACTGACTACCTGAAAATGTTATGGAGTTATGTCAGTATAAACTGGTGAATAGAATCATGATAGCACAATACAAATCTAAAACATGGATAAATATAAAGTGTATGATAACATAACATGCCATGGTATATAATTCATAAAAAAATGGATAATCATAACCCTTCAGTTCATCTCTTCTCAAATCATTACATTTTCTTTCATTTGAAAATATATTATTCTTTTTCCTTAAAAATACATACGTTTTCCTTCTCAAAATGAACGTCAAGTGTCCTCATACTGTATAATAACAATAGCATAAAAATATGATAAAGGCGACATACTCATATACGAGTGGGAATAAACAATCTGTGCAACAGTATCATACTGTGCATATAATAAGTAACAATGCCCATTTTACTCGAGATCTCTTGACCCTTGGATCCAATATTGACATTAGAGTCACCACGGGTTGGCGTCCGAGCTTATTCTCTACACGATTTCGATTAAGGTCACCGGACGCACCCGGAACTGTCCCTTAACCATTGAGTCAACTAAGGTCAACACAGATTCAAACCGATTCTTTTCCTTAGCTGGCCAAAATCACCCTCAAAGAGAACCTATCCCTTGGACTTTTTCACATACCAAGAATCTCATCTCATGATCGCACCATATATATAAAAAATCATTCTTCTTTCTTTTCATGTTTTAAAACTTTTATGCTATGAATTTGCAGGATATAATATCATACATAACGAAAGTATTTAAAAGCATTTAAATACACACATTTTCTTTTAAAGTATTTACAAAATAATTTTTAATTAAAACAATTGAAGTGGGCTAAAAACTTTTTTCTTTAAAATAATTTTTGGGGAAAGGGAAAGTTTTACCGAAAGATAATAGCACAATCCACCCACCTCAAGTCCAAGCTAACTTCTAGAAAATGATAATGCAAGATAACCTCAACCTGATATACAATGCAATAGTACAAAACATTAAACAAGGCTAAAGAATAACCTAAAACTACCAAACGGTCACTTAACCCATTTGATTTCTTCCCATATGTGATTCTGGTGATAAATTACCTCAAATTAATTTATTTTATCCTTTAATCCAATGCCCAAACAGAGCCTAAGAATTAGAATTAATTTTTCAAACTAAATCTCAAATTTTACCGACCATGAGTCGACACAAGGGGCCCCTGTGTTGACTCAATAGAGAGGAAGGCAGGGCTGGGTCGACACATAGAGGTTGAGGGTCGACCCAAAGGTGATGGTTGGCCACGACATGACCCATGAGTCGACACCCAGAGGGTCTGGGTCAACTCACAGTGGTTTATCAAGGCATAAAAGAGGTCGTGGGTCGACTCATGGGATATGTGAGTCGACCCAAGGGGTCATGGGTGCCAAGGGGTCGAGGCCAAGGGAGCTGGTGTCGACCCTGAGGCACAAAAGTGCTCTGTGAGTCGACACACAAAGGCTGTGGGTCGACTCATAGGGCAAGGCAGGGGCATTGGGTCGACCCAACCACTACATGAGTCGACCCAAAAGTCTAGGGGTCTCGGCAGGGCCTCGTGAGCCGACCTAAAGGGGTCTTATGTCGACTCATGGAGGCCATGAGTCGACACCAAAGCACAGGGATCATCCCTTCGTTGCTAGGGTCGACTCAGCCGAGGCATGAGTCGACCCATCTGGTCGAGACAACCATTAAAGGCTGGTTCAAGCTTGATTTTTCTTTGTTTTTGGGTTCCTTTCTTTATTTTAATCAAATCTAATGACGGATTATCATGTTTTGCGAGTAACTAGACATATCTTATTAGATATATTTTATTTGATTATGTCTAATTATAAATATATATTAACTGTTATGAACATTATATATATATACTTATTGTTATATATATATATAACTAAAGCTCGTTTTTCTGATTCTAACGATGTAAAATATGGCAATCTTATTTATTTTCCATGCCTTGATGATCTAACATATAACTATTGTGATCTATAATCATGATACATAAGAGTATGTTTATATATATCTACTACAAAAGCAAAATAGGGTAAAAAACTGAGTTGGATGTCGTGGATGTGGAGGGGAAAGGTGGAGGAAGGTGAAGGTGTGGTCGGAGTTGAGGGGTGATGGTTCAAAAACTGAGTTTTTCACCCAAACGAGGCCTTAGGACAGACATGTAGCAAAAATAGAGCATGCTTTTTTTTTCAGAGTGTGAGTCGACCCTTGGAGGATGGGTGTCGACTCAAAGTTGTTTTGGTCTCTGTTCGTTCTCAGTCGACGGTGTGAGTCGACCCTTAGAGTGGAAGGTGTCGGTTTAGGAGTAGTTCAGCTCTTGGTTATTTAGCAGGCGGTGGCCTAAGTCGACCAAAGAGTGGATGGTGTCGACTCAGGGGGGATTCTAGTCTCTGTTATTTTGACAGGCGGACGTTTGAGTTGACCCAAGTGGTTTTGGTGTCGACTCAAGCCTGAACCCTGTGTGTGGGTCGACCCAAATTCCATGTGTGTTGACCCAAGGTGGCGCTCTATGCGCGTGGGAGCTGAGACAGTCGACCCCTGTCTCGACCCTAGCCCTGTTTCTTTGCATGTGAGTCGACCCAACTCACCTGGGTGTCGACCCAAGTCCTGTGAGTCGACTCATTGAAGGCCTGGGTCGACTCAATTGAGGAAAAATGGTTTTGTTCCAGTAGTGTTTTGGAGGAGTTGTAGACCCTTTTGGCCCTAGGTTTCTTCATGAAATATATCACAAATAAATATATCTAACTCCTGAAAATACCAAGGGATAAATTTACATGAGATTAAGGTAGATCCTTATATATGGTTGCTTTATGTTATAGGTTTTGAAAGGGTAATTGAGGAAGAAGGACGGGCACCTCACGAGAGTGGTGGCCTAGCTTGAGGCTTGGATTTTAAAGGTCAGAGTAGATAGCTTTTTCATAATGATTAGGATGTCATGAGATGTTTTACACACTTTAATGGGCATGCTTTATTGTATGCTTGACATCATGTCCTATCATGAAGTTGAAAGGTATTTCCTAATGCAAGATGAGTTATGAGCATGTGTGACTCGCGTATCCAATTATGTTTTCTTTTCTTATAAAGAATATGAGCATGCATCACTTGTGTGGTTAAGAAGTTACATTTCTCTATATAAAGAGTGTAAGCATGAGTTTCTTATGTGTGTGGATCCATTTGTTGTATAACTCCATTGGGAGCGTAGACCAGATGTGGGCGTCATCTTGTTGTATGGCTCCGTTCGGAGCGTATCCCAAAAGTGGCATGTTGTAGTCTTTTAAGACAATACCCCGTTGGGGGAGCCCGAAGGTGACGGTGGTGATGCATGTATTGCTATTAAGCATTATACAAGTTGGGCTTATGAGCCTTAGGTTTAGAATTTAATAATGTTTTCTAAACAGGTGTAGGGCTGTTGGGCCGGTTATACATGGGTGTGTACATGTTCCTTCATGAGAATAAAGATGGGCCGTAGGGCCAAGTGTTGAAATGTTTTTTATAATATGGGGTTTGACCATAGGGCCGTGTATGGTGAAAATAATTACAAAGTATGTTTAAACCTCTTTGGGTGGTTATTGGACCGTTTGTGAAAGCGTGAAGTTTTAGATGAAACCGTAAGGGTTGGTTAGTGAGCCGAGTCATGAGTATGTTTTCTCATGCATGGGTTGTTTCAATGTATATGTATCGTTGTTTCTGCACTAAAACCTACTTTATCATACTCTTCTATTGTATGCTTTTAATTACGATGCTAAGTCTACTCTCCTATAACTTTTGTGGTTGCAAATTCTACAGGTTGGGGTAGAAGTCGGTCCATAGTGCCAGGTGGAGTTTTTGGTTGAAGGAATGAAGACCTTTGTTGTACTTTTCCTTTTGGGATTAATATGAGATGTAGAGGATTATTCTTATTGGTTGTTCCAGTATGAGGGATTGTGTATCCTGTAGTTGATGGAGTATCATCTTTCATCTTTTGTATGGACGTGTACTTTTTGTAGTTCCTTGTTTGGTTAGAGCATATGGATGGTTTTTAATTTAAAAGGTGATCTGTTATATAAGTTTGTATGAGAAGAGATGACGTAGCACCACTCCGAGTAAGATTAATTATCCTCTAGGGAGAGGGGCGTTACAAGAATATGGTGTTATATACATTTTTCATGCAGAACCCGAGAGCCATATCGCAACCAAAACCCCCCTAAAAAGTCATGAGGAAGAATCTATCAAAAAACGTCCCTCTTTGGGAGAATTAAATTTTCTCCCAATCCTTCCAATGAAAGTGAGGTTTATTATTTTTGGGTGATACTAGACCCTTATACCTTTGTCTAAATATATGGAACATCTCTAGGAGATTTGTCTAGAATTAATTAAAATTTCTCAAAGTGGTATGTTATTCTACAATCTTGACGCAGAATGTTCATAAAAGGCATAGGTGTTATAAAATACATTTTTGGGTCCAATCAAAACTCACACATGTTAATAACATGCTAAACTAACTCTTTTTTAAACATATTTTCAGTTAAAACTTGTTTGGCTATCACGAAAAATCTGGGTTTGGACTTTAAGTTCATAGTTTAGTCATTTCCTTGAAGTTCCTTACCCCCCCCCCCCCTCTTCTTTTTTACCCTCTTACCCATGCAAGAATTATTTTTCTCCAATTTAAAATCACTTTTTATGTTATCTTAGTCATTTTTACTAACTTTTCCATAGGTATCCATTTATTTCTCCATAATGATCTTGAATCAAGAAAGTTTCGATTTTTTAGATTCAAGATCCTTCTCCTATGTTATTACATATTTTTATCTTCTTTTTGTTTAAAGAGGGATGGAAGGTGTGAGATGATTTTAGAACATTAAAGAATATTTTTATGAACCTCTTACTTGATAACTTCTTGCTTGAAGAATGGATGAACTAAGTTTCAAACTCTTCCTTCACTTCTTCCTCCTTTCTTTATTTTCTTTCTTCCTCTTTCTCTTTTTTCTTCTTTTTTCTTTTCTCCAAGGAGGGACCAACAAAATTCTAGAGAGGGAGTAGCTTAAGGAAAATGAATTTTGTGTTGGGAGAAGGTTTCTATTTATAGCCAAAATCTTAAGGGTGAAAGACCATTTTACCCATCATTTAGTTAGGGTTCAACGAAGTCTTCCTCCATTAGGGTTTTATTTTAATTTAATTCTAACCAAGACTTGTGCTCCAAGAATTTTTTGTGCTATGTTTGTCATGAATAATCTATTTTTCTTAAGTCTTAAGGCATTGTTTGGTTTAATGGGGAACACATTCCCTAAAATTAAGGATATTTCTGACAAGACTTTTTTTTTATTTTATTTATATCCCATGACTTATTCTCTTATCACATCGTCTTCCATGTTCATCCCACTATTCATTGAAGACTTTTAATGGTTTGATGGATTGGAAAAACCATTCTTCCAAGCAACCATCCTTTCATGTCTTTTTTCATTTTTCATTTTTTTTTTCAAATTGGAAAATGGTGACATCACTCTTCTCTCATCAATTCATCTTCTAGGTACATTGTCCGCTATTCCTTGAAGACTTTGGAAGGTTTGATGATGTAGGAAAACCAACTTTTCAAGTTATCTTCATACTTTCTTTTTTTTTTTTTCTTTTTCTTTTTCTCTAAAAAATATCACATCATTCTTCTCTCTAAGGAGATTTTGGTCCAGAACTTCTAGAATGCTCTCTCTCTATATATATATTTATTATTTATTTTAATAATTTATGAGAATTAAATTGAATTTGAGCCAAAATTAAAGTTTTGGGTCAAATTTTAAGTTTTGGTCCTAACTTTGGTTTGAGCTTACTATCTAATTTATTGGGCTACAAATAATATAATTGGGTTTAAATATTTATTTATATTGGGCCCCCATAATGTTTGGCCCAAACCTCTAATTAAATTTTTTTATTGGGCTTCTCAAAGTTTGGGTCTTATTTAAGCATTCCATGAATTTCTTTCTTTTGAACTCTTAATTGAGTTATTTAGTTTATGATTTTATCAGGCCCTTATAGTTGGGCTTAGCCTTATTCTCTTCCCAAATTTTTATTTAAATTTTTGGGCTTGAGAAGTTCCTAGGCCTTACATGACCCGTGTCATTTTTTTGTGCCTTTTTTGCTTTTCGTAGGACTTTCTAATTTGTACTCTCTTTTTAAAATTCATTGTTAAGAATTATTTGGAGCCTTTTTATCCACTCCACCTTTTTAGTTTTATCCTATTTCATATTCTATACATTCATTCCTTTGTTCATAGGGTTCGAATGTTATTCCTCAAGGCGTAACACTTTTATTCTAGGTTTAGCGTTTAAGAATCGTGTTGAGAAAAGTGAAATTTCACAATAATGGAATCGAGTTGATGAAACTATGATGAAATGGTTTAGTAATATTTCCTCGCGTCCCGTGCTTGGTGCCTTGGGGCAGGGCGTGACAATAACCATGTTACTATATCAAAATATCCACATTTTAGAAAAATTATTCTCGAGCTTTTCATATCCATACTGAAAGTTACTTAATTAAGTATTTCTCTTTAAACGTAAAGGCGTCGCATAATTCAATCTCAAAGAAAATATTTAACAAATACCAAATCTATCATATAACTTATAATAAACTAAGTTAGTAATTGAGAAAAACCCACCTCGATGGTAGCGTATACCGGAGTCGCTCCTCATGTATGGAGTTCAATTCTTCCGTTTCGATGTCTTCTAGGCATAACCATGTACTTATGCTTAGTGACTTAAATCTCATGAGATGCATGAGCAATATGCATGTGAGGTATATCACTTCTAATGGTCTTTTAATAATCTTAGTGTTCCTAAAGTCTTATGGTCTCAAACCAAGGTCTAGGTATCAAGTCCCTTTATAAATTTCATGGAATCTAAACTTTCAGAATTTTCAGAACTTCAGAACTTCAGAAATAATTCATTTTAAACTACCAAACAGCCTAACAAATTCATGAACATTTACAGAGAGGTACTTTAGGGTATTATAGAACTTGTTCATGAATGACTCAACTTCCAACTCACTCGTTAAGTGGGTCAAAAGAAATTTTCAAACTTTCTGTCCCAAAATAGGTATTGTTTGGTAGAAATCGATTTTATCAAAATATGTCGACCAAAACTGAGATTTATAAATTTTGAGTGAAATTAGACTCATATATTTTTATTTCCATATTAAGCTCATCTCCACAGAATGTTTATAGAATTAATTAAAATTCTTCAAAGTTGTCCGTTTCTCTGCCCCACAGAGCCCGAAAATCTCCAAAATGATTTTGGGGTTCTAAAATCCCTTTAAAATTCCTACCAAAATTATTATAGGTCAAACATACCCTTGTACAATTTTAAAAAATATAAAATTGACCTTTCACTTGGGTTTGATAGCCTATATCAATTTCTAGAGTTTAAGGGCAGATTCAAGTTTCTCTTCAATATCATAGTTAGGAACTCTAACCGTGACTCCCTTTTATGATACCACAAATCTTCTTTCCCATTATCATATTATACACTTAGAAGTGTATTTAACAACTCTATGGATCAAATCTTAGATTCATAAGTCATAAAACCAAAAGACTATGAAATTAAGGTCTAGGTTTCATACATTTCTCATGAAACTCAATGTTTCCCTTTCTAGGTTCTATGAATCCAACTCAAACCACTTCTAGGTTTTGAGGGATATTTCTGAAAATGAGTTATGAGTGAGTAGTTTAGAATACTACATACTTGTTTTAGGAAGGGTGAGTGGATGATCCTTCCTTCATTCATTCCTTTTTTTCTATCTATCTATCTTTCTTTCTTCCTTCATTCTTCTTCTTCTTCCTTGTTTTTCTTCTCTTCCTCTTCTCCTCCCCACTAATTTCAGAATTTTCTTTAGAGAGAGAGTGAAAATACCAAAAATAAATTTGAGAAAAGAATAAATCTCTTATTTATAGGCAAAGCCTTAGTGGTAAAAAACTAGAATACCCCACATTAATTGGTTCCATTTGGATGATTTAATTCAAACTTAATGGAATAGTTCCTATTTACATGACTTGATTAGCTTGGTTTGGTTCTCATTTAACCAATTCTTGGTGCCCAAAACTTGTTAGTACCATGATGGAAATTTGGGGAGAAAAGTCTTCCAAGGTCAAGTCTTCTATTTTCAAGACTTTTCTTTTCTCTTTCTTTTTCTTTATTATCATAAAAAGTCACATTAATTTTGCTCTCCTCTAATGGAAACTTATATATATATGTATATATATAGATATACCTTAATTTTTAATTGGAATAAGAAAGAAAAATCTTCCAAATGTCATATCACTTTCATCTCATTATTTTCATTACTTTTCAGTTATCTTTGTTTATTCTTAAAAATTATACAATCAACCTCCTCTCCTCTCATGGAGACTTATGTATATATATATATATATATATATATATATATATACATGTGTATATACCTTACTTGCAATATTGATTAAGTAAGTAATATATACATGTGTATGTACCTTACTTGCAAAATTATCACACCATTTGCATTTATTTTCTTCCTCTTTTTCTTAAATAGTAAAATGTCACATCACAATTTTTTCCTCAAAATCTCCTTTCCCCATCGAAAATTCAGCATGTATATATTATATATATTTTTATTTTATTTTATTTTATTTTATAATTCTCTAATTATTTATTTTGGGCCCAAGTATTCATCTTTTGAATTAAAAAGACTTGGGCTTCAAAACACGGGCCTAATTAGAATCATTTGGACTTATATAATTATTTGGTCCAATGTCTTAATTAAATATCTTTATGGGCCTTAATTAATATTAGGCTCATATTAAACCAATTTTTAAGATTTAATCTTGGACCTTTTCTAAGCCCTTTAATTTTGGGCATTTGAACCTCCATAATTTAAGTTTGAGCTTTTGTAATTTAATATGAGCCTTCTCTAGCCCTTGGTGTGACATCCCGTAATTATTTAAATAAATATTAATGCGAAAAGGAATTAGTGATGAATTGGGGGATGTTGTTTGCAATTGTTTTTGGGGCCTATTAGTGAGACCTATTAAAGGTTAGGAGCCAAATCAGAATTTCCTGAAATGGAGGTGCTGGGTGTGTACCATGGGTGTCCTTTGGTATGGGAATATACCACTTTGGGAAGGGACAAATCACCC
>JAUTBS010371735.1:0-17597 GCA_032361285.1 Aequorea victoria | reverse complement strand
TAAATTAAAACAAACTATAATAACTATAGACTATAGTTTAAAAAATAAACTTAATTTTTTTTAACTTTACTTAAAAAAATTTTAATTTAAACTTAAAAGTTTAAATTATGTTTAACTTGTAAATTAAAGTTTAAATTAAAATAAACTTTTAAATTAATTTTTATTTTTTGTGAATCAATTAATACAAAAATTACAAAAATAGTCCCTTTTTTTAAATAATAATAAATAGTGCATGGGCCGGGCCTGGGCCCGAGCCCGTAGGATCTCGGGTCGAGGATTCTGGATTCATGGTTGATCCGACCAGCACAGTGACGGGTCAGATGGTGGGCTCGGACCGGATCAAAATTATATTCCTAATAAAACTTGATTTGGATACATGCAGTAGGAATATGTGAAACACTTGTATAAACTTGACAAATATGAAAAAAAAAAATCGATAAATTTCACGCTTATGAAAACGGGATGACGAACAGTTAACATTTTTGACCAAATATATTAACAACAAAACCATGTCGTGCAAAGTGTGTTAAACAACAAATGTGATTTATCATTTGACAATGGGAACGATGAAGAACACCAAAATGGGAGAAGATATTATGAAACTATAAAAAATCAATTTACCAAATGTAGCATAAATGAGAATACTAGAACTAGGGTTCTAAATAGAAGAAATGGATTTTTGTTGAAAGTTGGACCAAAAATCAAGTTCTGAAACCAAACGTTCGGATGTGAAAAAGGGACGTTCGAACACTCGAAGACAGAGAGTTCAATTTGGTCTCTAGACCAAAACGTCCGGATGTACATCCGGACGTAAAGAGGCAATACGTTCTCTGAAGCACCCACGTCTGGATGTAATTTAGAACGTTTGGGCACACGTCCGAATGCAAGTTTGAACGTATGAACATTTTATGGCAGATCAAAATTTGTTCGCAAATTAGGTCAGATTTTTTGGGAGCCTATATATATTGTAACCTTGTTCTAGGTTTAATAACAAGAGAAAAACCTCAACCGTCAATAGAGAAAGAGCTTGAGTGACTGAGAGAGTATTGTGAGTGAGAGTTTGTAATTCTTATTGATTATAGTAGATTAATCTTCTCCCCTCCCGTGGACGTAGGCATTTTGTTGAATCACATATATTTGTTGTCCTTGCCGTGTCTGATTATTATTTGTTCGTGTTTCTCTATTATTGTCTTTGAGTTGATCGAGCCGGCAATCCATCGCACGACAAGTGATATCAGAGTTTTGGTTTAGGCGTTGATCAATCGATTGTAGTAGAGATGACAACACCGAGTCAAGGTCGAGGAGCTCAATGGAAAAAATAACTTCTCGTTGTGACATCGGTGGATGAAGGATTTGTTGATCCAGCAAGGAGTCTCCAAAGCACTGCTCGACAAGGCTAAGAAGCTTAAAAAGATGGGCGAGGATGATTGGGAAAATCTGAATGCATGAGCCGCGAGCGTCATTCGGCTAAATCTAGACGACGATGTTATTCATAACATCTTGAATGAGGAGACAGCAGAGGCGATCTGGCAGAAGTTAGAAGGCCTATACATGAAAAAAAATTGACAAACAAGTTGTATGTCTAAAAGCAGTTGTATAGATTGCAGATGAAAGATGGTAATGATCTCTTAGAACATCTTAACATATTCAATATGCTTATCACTCAGTTATCATGATTCAATGTTAGAGTTGAGGATGAGGATAAGGCGATATTGCTTATGGCATCTTTACCATCATTCTATGATCATCTGGTGACAACCCTAATATATGGGAAAGAGACACTAAAACTCAAGGAGGTGACTAGTGCTCTCTTATCACATGAAAAGATGAAGAGAGAAGATGATACGGGTGCAGAGGGTCTCGTAGTGACAAAGCTAGTGTCAAAATGGGGCAGAAGAAAGTCCAGGCAGAGGCAGAAGTCAGTCTAAGGGGGCAAGAATGATGTGGAGTGTTTCTATTACCACAAAATCGATCGCTACAAAAACCAGTGTCAAGAGCTGAAAAGGAATGTGGAGGAGAAGAAGAAATGAAAGAAGCTCGCAAAATCAGTCAGCATTGCAAAGGATAACTCAGACGAATTATGTAGTAATGTCGATGCAGACTTACTTACAGTCTCTTCAGGTAACAACTTCTAGCAGATTCATAGAATTTAGATTCTGCTTGTTCTATTTGGACACATCAAACTAATCTCTATTTGGACACATATTTCTAATAGAGATTTGAGAAAAATAGGTACCATTAACGAGGGTACTATTTTAATGGGTAATGATGCGGTCTGCAAAGTCATTAGAATAGGTACCATTAAAACTAAAATGTTTCATGGGATTGTAAGGGTTTTGGGTAATGTCAGACACGTGCTAGATTTGAGAAAAAATTTAATTTCTCTTGGGGCATTGGACACATTAGGTCGCATGTACATGGATAGAGACAGAATAATGAAAATCACAAAGGGGCCTTTGGTAATAATGAAGGGGCAGAAAGTAAGAAACCTGTATAGGTTGGTTGGGGACACCATTATTGGTGGAGTTACTATCTCCACCCCTGTAGAATCTAGTGTAGATGATACTAAACTCTGGCATATGCGACTTGGCCATATGGGCAAGCTTGGTATGTTAGAACTCCACAAAAGGGGTTTGTTGAATGGCGTCAAAACATGTAAATTAGATTTTTACAAGTATTATGTGTATGAGAAACAACACAGGGTTAGTTTCAAAATAGGATCTCATACTAGCACAGGTGTTCTTGATTATGTTCACTCAAATATCTGGGGGCCAATTTCTATATCTTCTCATAGCGGTGCACAATATTTTGTTAGTTTCATTGCTAATTATTCTAGGAATGTATGAATTTATTTTTTAAAGCATAAATCTGATGTGTTTAACACTTTGAAGAAATGTAGTACACAGGTTGAAAATCAGACATGAAAGAAAATAAAGTACCTCAGAACTGACAACGGCACAGAGTACAGGAACAAGGAGTTTATGGCTTTCTGTGAGACAGAAGGCATAACTTGACATTTCACAGTAAGAGAAACTTCACAGCAGAATGGAATAGTTAAAAGGATGAACAGAAAAATGACAGAGAGGGCCAGATGTATGAGATTGAATGCAGACTTGCCAAAAACGTTCTGGGCAAAAGCAGTCAATACGGCATGCTACATCATCAACAGGTCTCTATCTGCAGTAATTAACTTCCAGATTCCACAAGAGGTTTGAGCAGGTAAACCAGTTAATTTATCAGATTTGAAAATATTTGGTTGTCCTTATTTCGTGCATGTGCAGAGTGGAGAGAATTCAAAGCTTAACCCAAAGTCAAGAAAGTGCATCTTTCTACGCTATGAAACAGGTGTCAAAGGATTCAGGTTATGAGATCCAATGGAAAAGAAGAAAGTGGTCAGTAGGGATGTAGTCTTTGATGAAGCCAACATGCTAAACAAAAATAATGAGACAGATAGCAGTCCCCAACAATCAGTTGAGGTGGTGCCTCACAGAGAAAGTTCATCCAATACTGAAGAGAGAAATGAAGGTGGGCCACAACAACAACAACAAGTGGTAGAGCACTACACAATTGCTAAAGGCAGGGAAAAATGGGTTCTCAAACCACCCACAAGGTATGGTTTTGAGGATATGACCAGTTTCACCTTAGTAACTGGTAGTGGAGATTCAGTATCTTACAGGGATGCTACAAGCAACACAGACAATGATAGATGACTGGTAGCAATGATAGAAGAGATAGAGTCTCTACATAAAAATAAGACTTGAGAGTTAGCCAAACTTTCCAAACATCAGAAAGCTATTGGATGCGAATAGGTCTATAGAAGAAAAGAAGCAGTGTCAGAGAAAGAGAGTGAAAAATATAAAGCTCGTCTGGCTGCAAAGGGCTACTCTCAGAGAGAGGGTGTCGACTACAATAAGATTTTTTCACCAGTAGTAAAGCACACATCTATCAGGATCATCTTAGCTATGGTGGCTATGCATGACATGGAGTTAGAATAGCTGGACGTGAAAACAGCCTTCCTCCATGGTGATCTAGAGGAGTAGATATATATGCAGCAGCCCAAAGGCTTTAAGGAACCAGGCAAGGAGGATCATGTATGCCTACTGAAGAAATCTTTGTATGGATTAAAACAGTCTCCCAAACAGTGGTACAAGTATTTTGACACGTTCATGGTAACACATGAGTTCACGCACTGTGAGTATGATTACTGTGTTTACTTCAGAGTACTTACAGATGGTTCATATATTCTGCTATCTTTGTATGTCGATGACATGTTAGTGGCTGCAAAGAATAAATAGGAGCTCAACAAGCTCAAAGCCTTGTTGAACATTGAATTTGACATTAAGGATCTTGGAACTGCTAAGAACATTCTTGGGAAAATGTGGTAAAATTCATAAGTACAAGAAGGCTAGGAAAATGTGGTTATCCTAGAGAGGGTATCTGTAGAAGGTGTTAGAATGATTCAACATACAAGCTGCAAAATCGGTGAGCACTCATTTTGCAACACACTTTAGACTGTTCTCAAAATTGTGTCCTAATTTAGAGGAGGAGATGAAGCACATATCAGAAGTGCCATAAGCAAATGAAGTCAGATGTCTTATCTATCTTATGATATGCACAAGACCCGACTTCTCATAGGTAGTTAGAATGGTGAGCAGATACATGACAAATCCATGAAAAGAGCATTGAAATGCGATAAAGTGGATTTTCAAATACTTGGCTAGTACTCGGGATATGTGCATCATGTACGATAGAGAAGGAGCTTCTGTAAATATAGTTTGCTATATTGATACCGACTATACAGGAGATCTTGATTCAAGAAGATATATGACGGGGTTCATATTTACTTTTGTCGGTGGTCCAATAAGTTGAAAGTCTACACTTCAGGATACAAACTGCATTGTCAACCACATAAGCAGAGTACATGCTAGTGACAGAAGCCTCAAAGGAGGCAGTTTGGATGAAGGGTTTGGTCAGTTAGCTCGATTTGGTGCAGGATAGCGTGTTGTTGCATTGTAATAGTTAGAGTGCGATCTAATGAGTATAAATTAATCACTCGATCCAAAACCGACCGAGGGGAAGGATTCTAAACATTAAAGACCGACCGAGTGGAAGAGAGAGTAAAAGAGTTATCTTAGCCTACGAAGGTCGAGCTCCCAGCCATATCCAGAAGGCCAAATTCAACTACCAAAGAAGTTACTCAGACCGGTCGGGCAAAATTGCCCAGTCGGGCGTACCTTCTTCGTCAGCTCGGTCGATCGAGGAGATTACTCATAACGAACTCCAAAATCAACGCTGACAATCTTGCCTAGGATCACTCCGAATAGCTGTCTTAGTAATAAATTAGGGATCGAATCTACACAAATCCCGAGAATCTTGCCGGATCCCAAGAGATCAGGGATTTGTCCCCATCGTATCTCGAATCCCGCACCCTCACATCATTATAAATAACAGTCACACACAGACTCCAAAGGTACGCCATTCTTGACATCTACATATTGTTCCTACACTCCATATTCTACATTTATCTACTGCCTATCCGCTGACTTTAGCATCGAAGAACAATAGGTCAGCACCCCACCGGTGTCTATGTTCTAACTTTTTTCAGGAACTCAGTCGACGAACAAGAAAAGATCCAGCCAATAGATCTGGAGGCAGGACGATCACGGAGGACCATCCAGATTTAGACACCAACATTTGGCGTCGTCTGTGGGAACGACTAATCACTGTTCCTCTCCTCGGTGTTTTGGATTTTGAATGGTTGCCACACGATCAATGGCCTCTGAAGGAAATCGTCATCCGAGCCACCCTCAAGAAGATCTGCCCCCAACGTCGAGCAACAATTAAAGGATCTAACTCAGCTGATCTAAGGCCTGGTTTACCAAAACCAGACCATCAACCAAACGCTTGATGATCAAGCTTGGCTCCTGCCCATTCCTCCCCTTCCTCCTCGGATTCCTCATTCTAAGGACGGCCGACCAACAATCCAGCAGCCAGATGACCAAGAGCGAGGCCAAGGCGAGGAGCCGAGCAAAAATAGGGACATAGACGAAAGTATGGCTCAATCTCAAGGCAGGAATCAAGCTCTCAAATAGGTCGGGGGCATACAGCCCGAGAAGACTAAAACCTCCACCGCTATGTAGGTCGAGCTTAGGGAAGTGAAAGATCAACTCAACAATATGATGGCAGCTATGAAGGGAAAGACCGCAGTGGTAATCGACGAGCTCGTCCAAAGAACGGACTTGTCGTTCTCCTCGTCCATCATGGCTGAGCCCATGCCTTCTAAATTTAGGATGCCGCAAATGGAAGCCTTCGACGGGTTAAAAGACCCCTTGGACCACCTAGAGACATATAAGGCCTATATGCACCTGCATGCAGTTCCAAACGAGATCATGTGTCGAGCCTTCCCGACCACACTGAAAGGGTCGGCTCGCGTATGGTTCAACAAGCTGAAGAGGGGGTCCATCTCCTCGTTCACCCAATTGAGCAAGTTATTCGTCGGGCACTTCATCGATGTCCAATGACACCTACGGCCTGCCACATACCCCCTCAATGTCAAACAAGGGAAAACTGAGACCCTCCGCCACTACGTCACTCGGTTCAATGCCGAGGCCCTAAACATGGACAACATCGACGACAAAGTAGCCTTGACGGTGTTCATGGATGGCCTCCAGCCTACAAAATTTCTCTTTTTGCTGGCAAAGGCACCACCGACCAGCATGGTCGAGCTTATTGTGAATGCTCAGAAGCACATGAATGCCGAGGATGCAATGAATGCCCGAGAAGACCGACCACCGGAACCAACCAAGAAAGGCAAAAACACAGAGAAAAACGATCGGAAGAAATAAGATGAGATCGATAGACCGAAGCAGTCCCGAGACTTCAATCGGTCACAGCACGGTCAGGCCAATTCCAAACGGCCCAGGGTACCAACTAGTCATTTTGAAAAGTATACGCCCCTGAATACTATTGTCGAGCAGGTCCTCTTACAGATCAGGGACAATCCCGAGCTATGGTGGCCAAAAAAGCTCAGGTTTCAGCCGAACCACCGTAATCTTAACAAGTACTGCCGCTTTCACAAAGATCACGACCACAACACCGATGATTGCTTCGACCTAAAGGAACATATTGAGGCATTAATCTAGAGAGGAAGGCTCAACAAATTCCTGTAGGGTCGGTAAAACCGAGAGAATCCTCCAGGCCAACAAGATAGACCACCACCACCCCCCAGGGACCAAGACCGAAACCTTGCTAGAGAGGTCCGAATGATCTCTGGAGGGTTCACCGGAGGAGGAGAAAATGGCTCATCCAGAAAAGCTCACTCTAGACGCCTTAGGACCGAGGGTCCTAGTGATGTTTGTATGACTGACCGACTGGGCAAAACTGAAAAAACCGAGGAGGCTATCACCTTCTCCGAAGTCGATGCCCGAGGAGTACAATAGTCCTATGACGATTCCCTGGCCTTTACCATGGTGTTAGCCAACTACAAAGTGCGTAGGATCCTAGTGGACAATGGGAGCTCAACCGATATATTGTTTCTCAACGCCTTCGATCAACTTAATATTGGTCGAGAGAAGCTACACCCGGTCAGATCGCCCCTAGTAGAGTTCACGGGAAAAAAGATACAATCGCTGGGGTTGATCGAGTTACCCCTTACGATCGGCTCTAGCCTGAAGTAGGCCACTCAGATGATCAACTTCCTAGTGGTGGATTGCTAGTCATCCTACAATGCCATCTTGGGGCGACCAGCCCTCAATCATCTAAAGGCAATGACCTTAACCTACCACCTAATGATCAAATATCCGACCGAGCAAGGAGTGGAAGAGCTTAGAGCCGACCAGACCATGGCCCGAGAGTGTTATAACACCTCTCTCCGCGGGCCTAAGATGAAAAAGACCATAACTCTTAATACGACTGAGGTTCGAGATGAGAAGCTCATTCAAAGAGGGGAACCAGTGGAAGACCTCCTCAAAGTTAGCCTAGATGAAAGCAGACTAGACAGGGAGGTCCAGATCAAATCAGCTCTTCCTCCTGACATCCAGGCCGAGCTTATCAATTTCTTAAAAAAACACCAATCCATCTTCATCTCGACACACAAAGATATGACCGGGATTAACCCCGAAGTGATCACACATCACCTATGCGTCGATCAACTCCACAAGTCAGTCAAGCAGAAACAACGAATTTTTGCCAAGGAAAGGAACAAGGCCATAGCTACTGAGGTTGAGCGACTGCTGAACACAGAATTCATCCGGGAAGTGCAGTGTCCCGATTGGCTGGCTAACATAGTTCTGGTGAAAAAGTTGAATGGAAAATGGAGGATGTGCATCGATTTCACTGACCTGAACAAGGCTTGCCCGAAGGATGGCTATCCCCTCCCTCGGATCGACCAGCTAGTGGACTCCACCAGCGGTTATAAACTCCTCAGCTTCATGGATGCCTTCTTAGGTTATAATCAGATCCTAATGAATGATGATGACCAAGATAAGACATCCTTCATCACAGACCGAAGGATCTATTTCTATAGAGTTATGCCATTCGATCTCAAAAATGTCGGGGCAACCTACCAGTGCCTCGTTAACCTTGTTTTCAAAAAACAAATTGGAAGAAATGTAGAGGTATACGTCGACGACATGTTGAAAAAGAGCAAAAAGGTTGCTGATCACCTCGCAGACCTCGAAGAGACCTTCCAAGCACTGCATAACTTCAACATGTAGTTAAATCCAGCCAAATGCGCATTCGGGGTATCAGGAGACAAGTTCCTCGGGTTCATGGTCAGTAAATGAGGAATTGAGGCCAACCCCGAGAAGATTAAAGCCGTCCTAGAGATGCAGTCCCCAAAAATAACCAATGAAGTACAGAAGCTCACAGGTCAGCAAGCTGTCTTAAACTGGTTCATATCCAAGGCAACCGATCGATGCACGCCCTTCTTCGCTGTCTTGAAGAAGGCATTCAACTGGACAGAAGCTTGTGAACAAGCGTTCTCTGACCTCAAGCTGTATTTAGCCTCTCCACCTTTACTCTCTCGAGCCATCCCTAGAGAGGAGCTTTTACTCTACTTAGTCGTCTCCTCAATATCAGTAAACTCGGCCTCATCCGAGAAGATGAAGGGACTCAAAGACCCATCTACTATACTAGTCGAGCATTCTGGGGAGCAGAATCTAGATATTCTTGGGTGAAGCAGCTGACGTTCGCCTTGGTCATCTCGGCCAGACGACTACGTTCATACTTCCAGGCTCACACCATACTTGTGATGATCGACTAACCATTGCAACAGATACTGCAAAAACTAGAGACCTCTGGCCGCCTGGCACAGTGGTCGATGGAGTTGGAGGAGTTTAACATTCAGTACCGGCCACGATTGGCCACCAAAGGGCAAGCAGTGGTAGACTTCATCACGGAGTTTACGGTCGAGACCCCATCCACCGAGCAGCTCCCCAACTCATCAGAAGCCTCTCCCTCGGCAACTGACCCAGGAGCCAAGGTAGCCTTCGACGCTAGCCGAGTATGGACAATAAGTGTGGATGGATCCACAAACCAATCATCCATTGGCCCTGGTCTCGTCCTCATCTCCCCACAAAAAGATGAGCTGGAGTATTCCATACGTTTTGGTTTCTGAGCGACCAACAACGAAGCCCAGTACGAAGTAGTCCTAGCCAACCTGAGATTGATACTAGCTTTGGGGGCAAAACAAGTCAGAATCCTTAGTGACTCGCAGCTAGTGGTCGGTTAAGTATAAGGTCAGTACAAAGAGCGAGAAGATCGCATGAAGGCCTACAAAATTGCCACCGAGGAACTCAAGGTTCAGTTCGACAAGTTCCTAATCGAGAGAATCCCGAGGGACCACAACCAGCGAGCTGATGATCTCGCTCGGATGGCCTCAGCTCCCGAGGAGCAGATGGGTAGAGGAATATTAATAGAGTACCTGACCCAGCCAAGCATCGCCCAGAGAGAGACACCACTACTAGTAAATTTGGCACAAGTTTGTGTAATTTGGGCAGAGAGTATAATCAACTTCCTTCGAAATGGTCAGCTACCTACCGATCGAACAGAGGTAAAGAAATTAAGGTACCGAGCAAGTAAGTACACACTCATCGATGACGTTCTTTACAAACGTGGCTTCTCAGTGCCCTACTTGAGGTCCATTTCAAAAGAAAAATCCAAGTACGTAATAAAAGAAGTACACAAAGGGATATGTGGCAATCACTCGGGCGCTTGGGTCCTAGCAGGAAAAATTCTAAGGTCTGGTTACTACTGGCCCACCATCCAGAAAGCTGCTGAGAACTTTGTCAAGAAATGCAACTAGTGCCAGAAGTTTGCAACCATCCCCAGACAGCCGCCGAAAGAGCTCACCGTAATCACCACCCTATGGCCATTCGCCCAATGGGGAATCGACATAGTAGGATCTTTTCCGATCGGGAGAGGACAGGTGAAGTTCCTAATAGTGGTAATCGACTACTTCACCAAATGGGTAGAAGCCGAGCCACTGGCAAAAATCATCGCACAGAAGGCAATAGACTTTGTGTGGAAGTCAATCATATGTCGATTCGGTATCCTGAGAAATATCATCACCGACAACGGCCGACAGTTCAACAGTAAGGGATTTACAGAGTTCTGCAGTTCATTCAACATCCAGAACAGGTACTCTTTCCCTGCCCATCCTCAAGCCAACGGCCAGGTCGAAGTGACCAACACGACAATATTGAAAATGATCAAAACCAAGCTAGAATCAGCAAAAGGCCTCTAGGCCGAGGAGCTCCCAAACGTCCTTTGGGTATACCAAACCACGGTACGAACCTCGACCAGGGAGACACCATTCATGCTCGCCTACATAAGTGAAGCAGTCATCCCAGGGGAGGTTGGTTTAGCAAGCCACTGAGTCGCCAACTTTGACTGGGAAAAGAATGTTCGAGCCCTCCGAGAAGGCTTGGATCAAGTAGATGAGGTATGAGAAGCTTTAGCTCTCAGAACAACGATCTACCAGCAAAGGATGAAGAGGTACTATGACAACAATGTCAAGAAAAAAGAGTTCTAAATAGGGGACTTGGTTCTTCAAAAGGTCTCCCTCGCCACTAAAGATTCCCGAGAAGGGAAGTTGGGTCCAAACTGGGAAGGCACGTACCAGGTCGAAGATCGAGTAAGAAGCGGTGTATACCGACTAAAAGATGCGACCGTCAGAATACTCCCACTTGCATGCAATGCCGAGCATCTCAAGAAATACTACCAGTAAAAAAGCATGTAAAATGACAGCAATAAAAATATCCTTCCTTTTATATGTATTTATGCTTTCATAAAATTGTATAACCCTCAAAGTTTGACAACCAGGTTCTCACCTGGTCGGCCCAAATGAGGTTGGATCAATTTAAGGTATCCAACCGAGGCTAGAAGATTCAAAGTTTGACAACTAGGTTCTCACCTGGTTGGCCCAAATGAGATTGGATCGATTTGAGGTATCCAACTGAGGCCAGAAGGTTCAAAGTTCGACAACTAGGTTCTCACTTGGTCGGCCCAAACGAGGTTAGATTAATTTAAGGTATCCAACCGAGGCCAGAAGGTTTAAAGTTCGACAACCAGGTTCTCACCTGGTCGGCCCAAGCGAGGTTGGATCGATTTAAGGTATTCAACTGAGACCAGAAGGTTTAAAATTCGACAACCAGGTTCTCACCTAGTCAGACCAAATGAGGTTGGACCAATTTGAGGTATCCAACCGAGGCCAGAAGGTTTAAAGATCGACAGTCTAGGTTTTCACCTGGTCGGCCTAAATGAGGTTGGATCGATTGAAAGTATCCAACCGAGGCCCAAAGATTTAGAGTTCAACAGATAGGTAACTTCAGGACCCGGTCAGCCCAAATGAGGTTAGATCAATTGAAGGTATCTAACCAAGGCAGCTACAGTCGGCCAAAAGGCAGTTAGATCATTTAAGAATCTAACTAAACCCACGGGGAAGACAATCAATCGACAAAGGGCTACCAAGAAAGCCTAACCGATGGATCAGACACTTGTCAATTTCATTTGCCCAAGGAACTGGTTAGTCGGAATAAGGGAAGAGCTATCAGAGAGCCCAACCGAGTAACCAAACACTTGGGTAATTTTATGCCCAATGTTCTGGTCAGCCAAGACAAAGAAAGGGCCACTTGGGACCCAACTGGAGTAGAGCACTCCATTCATTCAACAAAAGTGGAACGACCGACTGAGGGGTCCAACACTTAGAAAAATAATCAGTATGCAAGGAAAAGAAAGGCATTCATTCAGACTGAAGATAGAACAACTGAAAAATGCTTTCATTACATTCCAAAAAATCTTAAGATTGTTTTTACAAGGAGCATGAAGACAAAAGAGTATCAAAAAAGAGACTACAAAAAGAGAAGTCAGACAGGCGACTTCTCGATAGTCTTCTCGACCGAGTCGCCTTCCTCGGGGGCAGGGTCGTCCATCTGCCAATGGAATCGAGAAAAGTTCAGGCCCTTGAAGGAAGTTACGACATGAGCCTTCATTGCGTTGAAACCGCTGACATAGTATTCAGCGGTCTCCACTTCAAATTCCTCCGAGGCCTTGAACGCCTCGACCGCTTCCTTCTTAGCTGCCTCCACCTCGGTCAAGGCCCTGGCAAGATTCTCCTCCAGCCCCTTCACCAGCTCCCGGTTGGCCTCCCTATCAGCCTGAAGATCGGCCACCTCCTTTTGAGCCTCAGTAGCCAGCTGCTCGGCATCGGCCTTGGCCTTCTTCTCTCCATTCAGTAGCCTCGAGAGCTTGGTTAGCGCAGTAGCCGTCTTCTTGCTCTCAGTAGCATGAAACAACTCTCGTTGATAGCAATGGCTAGACATATGAATGGCCTGGGCACAAGCCTACAAAGGCAAGAACCGAAAGAAGGGATTACACAGAGAAATAAAAAGCCAAACGTACGAAGCTAAAAAGATAAAAAATGGACAAAAAAGTCTTACCTGGGTAAGGTCCATCAGTAGATCCCTTGCCAGAGGAACTATCCCAACCTCGGCAAGAGAAGGGTTGGCACTCCCAATGAAATCGGTCATCTTGGCCTGGGCCACGTCAAAATTATTCAAGAGGTCAACAGGCGGGCCAGCGGGACCCTACGAAGGACCGGGGCTCGAGGCAGCAACAGGGGCATCCACCCCACTGGGAGGACTGGAAGCAGCAACCACAGTCGAGAGGGTCCCTTCTGCTAGAGTCGAAAGCCCCGTTGGCAGGGGGCTTCGAGAGAATCCAGCTCCACGACAGACATGGCCTGACCCATCCCATCTATGAGTACGTCTCACCTCGGCCTCATTGATGTTGGAGGCTTGACCTCCTCGGTCTCCCGAGCCAAAACCCTCTGAGCCGCAGCCTTCCCCAGTCTTTTCGACATCTCTACACAAGGAGAAGCAGAAAGAAATTAGAACCAAGCATATTTATGAAAAGGAAGTAGGAAAGTAGAGAGATCCGAGCAAAATAAAAAGAAAGAGAAGGTAAAGGCTCTCACTCAGAACTTCAGGGCTGAGTACCAAGCACTCAACGAGTGGGGAGTCATAAGCTGACTGTACAGTCTGTCAGTATGACTCCGAGCCTTTTTTACCCTGGCCTTCGCCTCAGCATCAATCTCAGGTTCGACCGAAATAGCCTCGTAGTTAGGCTTCCCCCACCTCATCCTGATCCTTGGGGTGTGAGGGCCCACCACTTTGTCTGGTTGGAACTCCGAACCGAGCTCAGACATGAAGAAGAATTTCTCCTTCCATAACTTATTTGAGAAAGGACAGCCGAGGACGAGGACTCGATCGTCCGACCGAGCTTGGAAATAATACCAGCCGAGTTATTTTTCCCTGGGTTGGTAATAATAGAGGAATTCCTCTACTGTCAAGTGGTGTTCACCACCAGAAACTTCCTCCCAAAGGATGATCGCCCCATAGAGGATCCTCCAGGCATTGGGCATTAACTGACCCAGAGATAGACCCAAAGAATCTAGGGTTTCCCTAATGATCCTAGGAAAAGGTAACCTCAACCCAGCAGCAAAGGCATGTTCATACATACCTAACTTACCATCGGGGGGCAAGCACACCCGCTCGTCGTTCTGAGAAAGGTAAAACTCCATGGAAGGAGGTAGGCAGAGGAAAGAATGAAGACGAACCAGTTCAGTCACCCGACTGACTGAGGAAATAAGCTCAGCATCAAATTCTTGAGAGCCCTCCTCGAAGTGGTGAGCAACCGAACTTGAGGCTTCACCTCAGTCGGCGTGGGACGATTCCCGAGTAGGAGAAATGGGGAAGGAAATAGTCCGCTCACTACTCGAATCACCAGAGGAATGGACTTCCTGGGGGAACTCCATAGTCCCACTCCTCAAGAGAGGGATTGTGTACTGAACGGTGACACACACCTTCTGAAGAAATAGGTCAAAAGCTGGATGGTCAGGCACAAATGTGTCAACCGGAGGGGGAAGATCGAACCTACGAGAGTAAAAAAGGATCCTATTGATGAAAAACGAAGAAGAAGGGGCAGAAAAATGAGGGTAGGGAAGAACCTCTATTTCGGGGTCGAGAGAAGCCAGAATGGCTCGGTTACAAAAAACACTGAAATAAAGAAAAGGAAGAAAAGCTTATTGAAAATAGTGGAGGAGAGGAATGCACCGGGAGACTCGAACGGAGACTTGGAAGAAAACAACGACCGGAGAAGGAAGAGTACAGGGGAAGATATATGCCCAAAGCTGCAATTTCGAAGAACTGAACAAAAGCCCTAAACCACATATATATAGACATTTCATGAAAGGCCCAGATTAAAGAGTACTTCCTAATCCAATGACCCCGAGAACACGCAGTACCGACCGCACGATGCAAAGAGATCGACGATCCAGGTTAGACCACGTGTCGAGTAAATACCAAAAGATCGCCGTTCCCCAGATTTCAAAAAAGATTCACGTTTAATGTGAAGCGACATTTGACAGCCAGAACAGTCACCTCGGGGAGAGAGAAAGTTTCCTCATACCCCGTGTAACCGTCACCTCGGAAAACCCAAACGACATCACCCTAATCATACAGCCGATATCCCAAAGCTGATTATTCCCTTCGCCGAGCAGGTACGACTTGGGAATAGGGGACATCTGATGAGTATAAATTAATCAGTCCATCCAAAACTGACTGAGGGGGAGGATTCTGAACATTAAAGACCGATCGAGTGGAAGAGTGAGTAAAAGAGTTATCTTAGCCTACCAAGTTCGAGCTCCCAGCCATATCCAGAAGGCCAAATTCAACTACTAAAGCAGTTACTCAGACCAGTCGGGAAAAACTGCCCGATCAGACATACCTTCTCCGTCAGCTCGATCGACCGAGGAGATTACTCATAACGAACTCCGAAATCAATGCCGACAATCTCGCCCAGGATCACTTTAAACAATTGTCTTAGCAATAAATCAGGGATCAAATCTACACAAATCCCAAGAATCTCGCCGGATCCCAAGAGATCATGGATTTGTCCCCATCGTATCTCGAATCTCGCACCCTCACATCATTATAAATAACAGTCACCCATACACTCCAAAGGTATGTCATTCTTGACATCTACTTACTGTCTATACACTCTACATTCTACATTTATCTACTACCTATCCGCTGACTTTAGTATCGGAGAATAATAGGCCGGCACCCCACCGGTGTCTATGTTCTAACCTTTTTCAGGAACTCAGTCGACGAACAAGCAAAGATCCAGCCGATAGCTCTAGAGGTAGGACGATCACGGAGGACCATCCAGATTCAGACACCAACACGATCCATTTAGCAAAGAATCAGGTATACAGTACAAAAATGAAGTATATTAATGTACGGTATCACAAGATTCGAGAGTGGTTAGCTTCAGGAAATATTTCTTTGTTAAAGATCCACACTAATGAGAACGCCTCAGACATGCTGACAAAACCGGTGTCAAAGAGTAAGTTTGAGCATTGCTTGGACTTAACCCATATTCTCAAATGCTAAAATAAGAAGATGAGGGTGGAACACTCCTACCCGTAAAGGGAGATGCATCAGCCGACATCAGCTAGTTTCTACAGAAGATAATAATTTTTGGACCAAGGTGGAGATTGTTGAAAGTTGGGCCAAAAACCAAGTTCTGAAGCCAAACGTCTGAACGTGGAAAAGGGACGTCCGGACGCTCGAAAGTTCAATTTGGTCTCTGGACCAAAACGTCCGGACGCACGTCTAGACGTAAAGAGGTAGTACGTTCTCTGAGGCACCCACGTCAGAACGCAATTTGGAAGGTCCAAACGCACGTCAGGACGCAGGCTTGAATGTCTGGATATTTTGTGACAGATCAGAATTCATTCGCGAATTAGGTCATATTTTTTTGGGCCCTATACATATTGTAACCTTGTTCTAGGTTTAATAACAAGAGAAAAACCTCAACCGTCATTAGAGAAAGAGCTTGAGTGATTGAGTGAGCATTGTGAGTGAGAGTTTGTAATCTTTATTGATTATAGTGGATTAATCTCCTCCCCACCGGTAGACGTAGGTATTCTGTCAAACCATGTATATCTGTTGTTCTTGTCGTGTGTGATTATTATTTATTCGTATTTCTCTATTATTGTCTTTGATTTGATCGAACCGACGATCCATCGTACAATAATTTCTTAGCTTATTTTTTATCTTCATCGTCTTCCCAATCATCGGACTTTGCGAAGTTGACTTGCCAGATGTTTTTGCAAATCTTCTCTCTTCCTGTTTTTTGGAACACAATTTTGCTGCAGACAATGGATTTTTCACTCAGATTGAAAATGCCATATTCCTTGGACAACACGATATACACTGTAATTTTGTATTACAATATTTGCGCGAATGTCTTAGTTATATTTAGGGGTGTAAAAAAAGCCCGAGGCCCAGCACTGTTCAGCCCGGCCTGGCCCGATGTAGGCTCGAGGCCCGACCCAAAACTCGGCCAAAAGCCCGTCCCAGGCCCGGCCCGAGGATATTTAAATAAAATTAAAAATAAAAGAATTATAAGGTGAAATAAATATATGAAAATTAGAAATTGTTAGTTATAAAAACTTAAATTTATATTAAAATTGAAATTTATTAGTTATATATCAAATTAATTACATCTCGATATATATTAATTGATGATTTAGCTTATTTATTTTATTATTTTCAGTGTGTTTATCATTCATAAAAACAAATAAATTGATTAGTTATATTCAAATGGAAATTGAAGGAGGCCGAAGTAGCGAGAGACCGGCCCAGTCGAACCCGACCTGAACTCAAAATGACCCGGCTACCCAGAACGTGTAACACCCCACTCTCAATTAGGTAATTAATCCCACGTGGGAGGGGTGGTACGGTTCACCTACACTGAACATAGCATAAAACTCCAATTAGAGAGGGATGCACTCTGCATTGCCCTAATTAAAACATCCAGACTCATGATTAATATCTCATACAAACAACCACAAGGGGATACTCCATCCCAAAATGCTACAGACATAAAAGTAAACTAACAAAAGGGATACACAATCCCAAACATCATCAAGGTGTATCAAGTACTGAACTAGCTATTACAAGATCCGACTAGGATTGTACTCAAAACCAATCTTCCTCAGCCCGGCACTAGTGGAACTCTAGCTACCCCAA
>JAUTBS010371625.1:0-10418 GCA_032361285.1 Aequorea victoria | reverse complement strand
ACAATCAAACGGGGCCTCAGTCTCTCTATTTTTTTATTACTTCATCATCATGTATCTAACATTCTTATACAAATTGTTTGAATATATTAATGAAATACCTAAAAAAAACATTGATTGACGAGAAATTCCATCCTTGACATCCTCAACTAAAACAAAAATGGAGGACATAGCATTAACATGGGTTTAGCCTTTTTGATCAGGAAAATAAAAATAATTATATATTAAAATATACTATCACTTGCACCAGACTATTGAATTGAAATTAAAAAATTTGACATACATATATGAAAAAGTTATTTTTGAAAAATCAAGTGAAAATACATTTTGTTCTTATGTTTCAAATGGTCGAAACAAATACATTTTGTTTTTTCCTTTTTTGAAAAAAAATACTTTTGTCAAACTGTTTTGGTCTTTCGGCATAAGAAAACTGTCTACTGGTCTTTTTTCGTCTACTTTCTAAGGAGAAAAATATTTTCATTTCAAAGAAACTTAAAAGCTATTAAATAGAATGACACTAATACCTTAAATCTAATCTCAAAAAAAAAAAAAACATATGACGAAAGGGGGAGTTGGAGTGATATAAAGTGACAAATTAAAAAAAAAAAAAAAACCAAAAAATTGTGAGAGAACTTGAACGCTAACCCACTCTTGACCTCCTGCTCCAAGACCTGCAAGTCGCCCGGTGGTCAAGATTCGAGTCCAAATCCGTTGGGCTGGGTCTAGGCCTTGATTTGAAAGCCCTTGTCCCAGTTTTAAAAAAAATGGTTCATGATTTTGTGGCCGCCTAAGAGGCTCGAGACCCGCTGAAGTAGCCGTTGACGATCGAACGGCCTAAATTAAATTTTATGTCGATCCAACGGCTAACAATTTTTTTAAAAAAAGGGAGGCCGGCCCGCGAGCTGGTGGGTGGGAACTCAAATTAATTCAAAATTTATAAAATCCAACGGTCAGGATTAACAAACCTTTTTTCGAAAAATTTGATTTTACGGTTAATTCTTATTTTTTAAATTCGAATAATTCTTGTTTCTCCTATAAATACCACTCCACCCGTGATTTCTCTTAGTAAAAAAATTCAAATGATTCTTATTTCACCTACAAATAATTCAGGATTTGATTTGTTTTATTCAATTCCAACCCCTCATTTCACTCACAATTAACAAGCCTTTTTTTGATTTTATGGCTCTATGTTTTGATTTTGCAAATGCTTCTCTCATCGGACCTGTTCATTTGCGATAACAAAAGTAAAACAAATCAAATCTAGATCTCTAAAATCATTTTCTTTTAAAAAGGTAAAAGCATTGAAAGTGGAGTAAAAATCTCACTACAGTAGACTTTTGTTCGAACAAGAATGAGTGTCATCCGAACAGCAACAAGTAAAAAAGTTAGAGAATTCTCGAGATATTTTCATTCAGATAAAGGTCAAGACCGTCCAAACGGCCGCAGTAGAAGCAAAATTTTATACGAAAATTTATTGTGTGAAATCGAGACAAAGCAACGACAAGGTATTATGTAAATTTGAGAGATCAAAATTCTTATTTTTTAATAGACTAAAATTCTCATTTCTGGTGAAACTAAAATTCTCATTTTCTGCTCAAGACCAAGATTCTCATTTCTGATCAAGACCAAATTTCTCATTTCAATCAAAAATAAAATTCACATTTAGGTCGGGGTATTTCAATTTGTAGTTATGAAAAGGCAATTGAAGCTTATATAAGTGGCATAATATATATATATAAGCTTTATAACTACAAATTGAACCTTTGTGGGTTCCACAGTGTTCGTCGATGGAAGTTGTGCGAAGAAGCTGTGGGTGCTTTGAAGGCTTGTGCAAAGAAGTTTTGGGTGCTCCGAAGGCTTCACAGTCGAAATGAAGGTCTCACAGTCGTCATTTAGTGATCGCCGAGTTGCCGCAAGTAGCAGTGGATGACGCGGCGTAGGTCGGAGCTGTCGAGGTGGATGACGCGCAGGTCAGAACCGTCGATGCCGGCCTGGCGGAGGAGGAATGTGAAGATTGGGAGCAGGACGGAGACCCAAGTGAGATACTAAAGGTGAAGATTGAGCGTGAGTATATTTAGAGTAGTTTCAGTAATTGATTTTGTGTTGGGACTTAATAGGTTAGTAATTTTAAAATTGTCCTTATTGGTAGACAACTCTTCAAAATGGGACATCTGAGTAAATTACTTTTATTTTTCTTGTTGTTATGTTTAGGCTAAGAGGATGAATTGATAGAAATTGTTGTAGACAACTGTACAATATCACGTTGCACAGTTAAAATTGTTGTATTTCTTTTTTATTGTTTTACTCGAAGGAATTAATATATGTTAATGTCAATGGTGGATAATTAAGTTTACCATACCAAGTAATGGCTTATGTAAGTTCTCTAGTGATACATTTTTTACACAAATTAATTTTTTTTAAATAAATAAGTATAATATAAAAAATAATACGGTAAATTACACTTATACTCCTTTTATTTAATGGTAATCACACTTAAACCCTCTTTATTCTTTGAAATGACACTTGCCTCCCTTACTTTATTAATTTATGTAACATTTTAATCCAATCGTCAGTTGACCGTCACTTGACTAACGGAATAATGCACGGTAGTTTTTTAAATTTTAACTTATGACAAATTTACCCTCACATCCCACTATCTTCATCTTATTGTATTGTTTTTAGTGATTTTACTACTTCTACTTCGCTTTGTCTTCTTCTCCTTCTAATTTGTTCTTCTTCTACTAATTATCAAAAATGGAAGAAGCACTGAGGAGGTTAAATGGTCTGACCCAAACACTGGAGTCTGACCCCTCTAGCACCTCTCCAATACCACCCTAAAGAGGTCCACCACCACTGCCACCAACAAGAGGTCACTCAAAGATAGTGATGTAGGTAATCAACTGAGGTACCGATGTTTTTACCGTCGTCCATGGGGCCGTTATGCCTCTGAGATAAGAGATCCTCAGTCCAAAGAGAGACGGTGGCTCGGTACCTTTGACATGACGGAGCAAGCGGCGTGCGCCTACGATTATGCTGCTCGGGTCATGCGTGGTGTAAAGGTCAAAACCAACTTTATCTACCCTAATTCACCTACAAACTCTGCAATCGGCAACCTCATCCCTCCATTTAACTATAAGAAAGTATCTCGACCGTCCTTTAGGGACATACTCACTCGGAGTTTTGTTCCATCCTCCAGCAGCGTAGAGAAGCTATTCTCTAAACATGCTCCTCTTTCGTGATGTTCTCAACTCGTTTTCCCACACTTCACCATCTATGCCTCAACCTTTTCCCGAGATAATAGAGGGATTAGGGATTTAGGGGCTAGGGTTGTAATTTGGGGGCTGCGATTGCGATTGGGAATTTAAATCGGATTGTTTGGGGATTAGAGTTTTGAAAAGAATCAAAACTCACCAACGAAGAACAGAGATTTCCCTCGATTTGTTCTCTCTCTCTCTCTCTCTCTCTCAATATGTTCTATGAATAACAGAGATGGTGGTGGGATTGCTAGAAACTCTTTCCAAAAGGGCTTGAGAAGATCAAAGGGTGGCAACGGTGGCGATTGAAGGTTGATTGTGGCCTGCAATGGCGTTGATGGCTGAGAGGAAGAACATAGGGGGAAGGGTATTTTAATAATTTACTTTTGTGTAGTAAGGGTATATTAGTAAATGCGTTACGCCGTTAACGTCATTAATTTCTAGGGAATTTAAGTGTGAATTCAGAGAATATAAGAAATCTAAGTGTAATTACCATTCAATAAAATAAGTGTAAGTATAATTTATCCAAAATAATAATACATATTTACAAATAACATACCCCATATAGTTACACACATTCCATTCTAGGGCTCTCTTAACTACCAGTAACCTAACCAAATTGTCCATGCACTAACCAAAGTGTCCTAAGCTCAAAAAGCCCATAAATGCCACAACAGCTAATAACCAAAAGAAACCAAACGCACACAAAAGCTTTGTAGTAGCATCACACAAATAGCAACAAAAAGTCACCTCCACCATTACACACAATCATCATTTCAATACTACAACAACCCATTCATCCCACTTGAAACAAAACCTGTCACGACTCAAATTTTATAGGCTAGAATTTGTGACCGATTCGTGAGTCAATGCCCACTCGAAATGTCTAACTTTTGATTTTATAGTTTTTTTAATTAAGATTTTTTACTTAATTATAAAAAATATTATCTTTCGTTGTAGGTTTGAAAAAGAAAACTAGGTTTATACTATGGAGTAAAATAAGATTTGTTTTATGAAAGCGTGTTTTCAAACATATTTAACATAACTCGTAGAGTATTTTAGTGTTTAAAGTTATTATAAACAATCTCTATATAGGCTTATATCCCGGACCAAAATAAAAGAATATATACATGATAACAAAAAAAAAAAATAGAACATCTAAAAATAAAAAGCAAACAAAAGCGGTTGACAGGTCCATAGCATGATCTCAATCATCCAATATCTTCTAGGAAAGACTAATCTGGTATAAAACTGAAAGATATGCAATGTCGTAAGTAAAAAGACTTGTATGAAATTACAGATAATAAGTAAATTACTATTTTACCCTTTTTGTTTAAAGATTCTTCATAGAGAAGAGAATTTCTTATAAATTTATTTTCTACCCTTTTTCTATACATTAGATTATAATAACAGTTTATAGAGTAAATAAGGGCAGAAAGAATAATAATGTTGTAAAGAAGAGTCATCTTGTTGTATGTCATTGTTCTCGGTATCTGGTTAGAAATTAGGGAGCGACCCCATCATAAAAAAATAGGCATAATATCACCTTGTTGGCACCTGACCTTGGGGCCAATCCCCCATTGGATACACTTTCCCCTGTATATTTCACTTTCCTTGGTCGGGATTACCATATAAACATCTGACCATGTATACTCAAACTAAAAAGTAATTTTTTTAATGTATTAACCATACATTTATTCAAGGCTCATGTAATCTAAGATATACATAAACGTAAAGACATAACTTTCATCATAAAATCAGTACAAATAGTAAAGAGATATTATCTATAACTTACCTATCGACGTTGCTCGGCCAAAATAAGAAGGTACAATAGATTATACTCGGGTTCTTTCATACATAAAACATAATAACACTCAAAACTTAGAACTTCCATTACATAAAGTCAAATTGATATTTAGAATGTGCTTATATTTGGTTTTAAGATCTTTTGGGTTTCTAGTGACAAAATAGTTGTTGGTGTCTGAATCTGGACGGTCCTCCTCTTATCGGCTGAGTAGTCGGTAGTGCCCACAAAGTCGTCAGGAGGCTGCTCTTTCTCTGATATGATCCTGCAAAATATTAGAACATAGACACCGGTGGGGTGCCGACCTATTATTCTCCGATGCTGAAGTCAGCGGATAGACAGTTGATAATCAATGTAGAATGTAGAAACTATATGTAGATATCTCAAGCATGGCGTACCTTTAGAGTTTGTAGGTGTTTGTTATTTATAGCGATGTGGGAGCACGAGATCCGAGATACGAAGGGGATGAATCCCTGATCTTTTGGGATCCGGTGATATCTTCTCTGATCCGAGCAAAATTCTCGAGATTCGTATAGATCCAAGCAATATATTCGGGATACATGTTGTCCTGATCCATAATTTTTTTCTAAGACAACTATTCGGAGTGATCCTAGGCGAGATTGTCGGTGTTGATTTTGGAGTCCCTTTTAGGTGCTCTCCTCGGTCAGTCGAGCTGACCGAGCAGGTTGTCCGACCAGGTAAGTCGTCCAACCGAGTATACAGACTAATTAATTACTTCTAGTCGGCCTTTGGCTATTGCTAGGGGCTCGGCCTCAATCAGATAAATGTCAAATTTTATTATTTTTTATCATTCTTTTCTCAGTCGGTTCTTGATTTTTAATTACACCTCTGTCGGTCGGCTTGGACCGACTAATCAATTCATACTCACTAGATGCCCCATATTCCTGAATTGTACTTACTCAACGAATGGAATAATTAGTTTTGAAATAGCGGCTGTATGGCCATGGCAATGTCATTTTGGCTCCCCGAGGTGACGGTTACACGAAGTATGAGGAGGTTTTCTCTCTCCCGAGGTGACTGCTCAGGCTGTCAAATGTTGCTTCGCATTAAATGTGAATCTTTTGAAATCTGAAAAATAGCGATCCTTTGGTATCTATTCGACACGTGGTCTAACCTGGACCGTTGATCTCTTTACATTGGATGGTCGGTGTTGCCTGTTTTCAGGATCGTCGGATCAAGATGTACACTTTAATCTGGGCCATTTACAGAATGCCTATATATAAGCGGTTGGAGGGCTTTTGCTCAGTTCTTCTTGTTGAAACCGTGAGTCGAGCTTATACTTTCCCCTGCGATCTTTTTCCTCCGATCATCGTCTCCATTCAAGTCTTGTGGTGCCTTCCTTGCTTCTGTCGATAGTAAGCTTTTCTTCCTTCTCATCTTCTTTATTTCAGTATTTTTTAGTAACTGAGCCATTTTGGCTTCTCTCGACCCCGAGTCAAAGACCCTCCCTTATCCTTGCTTTTCTTCCCCTTCTTTCTTGTTCTTTGTTAATAGGTCCATATTCTATTCCTGTAGGTTCGAGCTTTCCCTTTGGTCGACACATTTGTGCCTGACCATCCATTTTTTGATTTATTTCTTTGGAAGGTTTGTGTCACAGTCCAGTTCACGATTCTATTTCTAAGGAGCAGGACCATAGAGTTCCCCTATGAAATCTGTTCTTCTGAGTCTGATCACCCCAGTAGTAAGAGGACCATTTCTTTTCCTGTCTCCCCTGTCCAAGGTTCATCTCATGCTGATGGAGCTGAAGCCTCAAGCTCGGTCGCTCACCTCTTTGAGAAAGGCAGCGAGGAGTTTTCTGTCGAGCTTATTCCCTCGGTCATTCGAACGTCTGACCTAGTTTGCCTCCATTCTTTGCTCTGTCTTCCTGCTTTTGTTGAGTTTTATCTGGCCCAGCATGATGAGCTGGCGTGCATGCCTCCTGATGGTAGGTTAGATATGTATGAACATACCTTTGCCGCTGGGTTGAGGCTCTCATTCCCTAGGATAGTTAGGGAGGTCCTTGACTTTTTGGGCCTATATCTAGGGCAGCTCATGCCTAACGCTTGAAGGATCCTCTATGGGGCTTTCATCCTCTGGGAGGAGGTTTGTGCTGGTGAACACCACCTAACAGAGAAGGGATTCCTCTATTGTTACGAGCCGAGAGAGAAATAACTCAGCTAGTATTTGTGAGGAGCCTGCCCTCAAAAAGTGGGGTTTTCTCCCAAATACGTCCGTATTAAGGGCCGCACAATTTTGAAGTCGCCACTTGATTTTTGGATAAACCAATAAATCAAAACTTTCAAGGAAACTAATCCGTCCTTACCAAAGAAAATGGTTTGAGAACTAGGGTACAAAAGAGGAAGGTGTTAGGCACCCTTCTCGTCCGATTCGAGCATCGGCCTCTACTTAACCATTCCACTTTGTTCTTATCTTAAATTTATCAAAAGCAACACATACAGAAAGAGGGTTAAAGAGAGAACATTAAAAAGTAAACAAGAAAATAAAATCTAACCTAAAACTAAGGCTTTCTATGCATACTTACACTTAAAGGCATATCAAAATGGGAGATGACAGCATATCAGTGCAGTTGATACATATAAAAGCATACTGTTTGAAACATAAAAATACAAGAAAAGCTATTGAAAGCCATTAATTTTTAGCAAAGGTGGCGCATGCCACCTATAACTTGGTGCGCGCCATCCGTACATGGCGTGCACCATTTTTGGGTCCTCTAGAGATGGCGAGCATCACTATGAAAAAGTGGGCTCGTCATTCAGAGGCCCAAAAGGACTACTGTTTTAAGAAAAATAGTTTACTCGTGTGTGTGTTTTTATAACAGAAAGAAACACAAAAAGAAGGCATTTCAACAGATATTCCAATAGATAAAAAATATGTAGAAAGAGGCTACCAAAAAGGCTACTGGAAGTCACTGGTCTTCAAGCAGAGGTGGTGTCCGCCACCTTAGGACCTGGCGCGCACCACTGGGACATGGCGTGTGCCACTTGTGGATTCTCTAAAAGTGATGCGCGTCACTATAGAGAGTGAGCTCGACATTAGGAGGTCCAAAAGAAGCTATTGTTTTAAGAAAAATAGTGTGCTCCTGTGTATGTATTTTTATACGAAGAAGAAAAAAGAAAAAGAAAACTTTATATATATTCTTAAAGCTAGAAGGACTAGGAGAAGCGAAAATTAACATACGATTCTAATAACAATAATAAAATACGCTTGGACGGTTAATGAAATAAAGAAAAAGAACTGGGGAGTACGAGACCAACGACCTCTTCCTCCCCTTTTACCGATTAAAAAAAAGTTTTGAAAGAAAGATAAAGTGAATAAAAAGAAGGAGATGAGAAAAGGGAAACCTACCGTATATCCCAGAAGATGAGCAAAGTTTCAATCAGTTTTCGCAGCTTCTCCTCACGTACGACACGTTCTCAGGAAGCCTTACGCGCGGTCTTTGAGCCTTCGGATTCCTTCCAACGCAAGGGATTCTGAAGTGTTGAGTAGAGTTTCGGGAGTTAGCTTATGCTTAAGATTTCTTAATTTGGCAAGGGGTGATTTGGGAACTCGGGACAGGGTCTCAATTCTACAGAGACTTGACACTCTTAGAATTGGGTATCTTGTTTTGAGGTGGGGGGAGGGTCATATTTATAAAATTTTAGGCGAGGAGCTGACTTGGTGCCGAAGTCTCCTCTCAAGTTGGCGTGCACCATGTTGAAGGAGGTGTGCGCCACTTTGAGGTGGTGCGCGCCAGGGGTAAAGGTGGCTTGGGGCATTAACATGATTTTGTCTAGTGGCATGAAAAAGTTATGGCACGACGCTAAGGACTTGAGTTTTGAGGTGGCGTGGGGTTTCTGGATAGAAGTGATGCAGCGCTAGGTTGGTTGCACCAAGATGTGTTTTTGATATTTTGGGTATTTTGGAGTGTTTCAGGGTGTTTTTAGGATGTATTGAAGGCTGCTCCTCCTTCGGCGCGATTGATGTACACATTTCATCATTAGAAAGCTTTCGAGAACTGGCCGATGTTTGATTTAGTTAAAATTGGGGTGTCTACAGTTGTCCCTCTTTGATAAAACTCTCACCGCATTGCGTGGGTGAGTGAATGTCAAAGAACCATAAACAGTCCCTTTTGATTAAACCGTTCATCAGGCATAGAAAAAGAAAAATAAAACAAACAAAGAAAAGAAAGTATTCTTTTAAGATTATGAGTGGACCGCGTGCAACAGTTTATAGTCGTGTCAGACTGCGAGCATCAGCTTATAGTCGTGCCGGACTACGAGTGTAGTTTAAGGTCATGTGGGACCATTTATTTAGTTTATATTAGCCTAAAAGCTTTCAATCAAGCTTTGGTTTTGGTTTTGATCATAACAACAATTTGATTTGTTTGTTGCTAATGCCTTAGTTGTGTTTGAGATCATATTTCAGGTTTATCTATCTTATTGAAGCTCAAATTCACACAAGAAGTCAAGAAGACAAGGCTAAAGAACAAAGTTTAATGATATTCTATATCTTGGTTCAGAAGACCAAGAGGGTCGACACCCTCTTCAATAGGGTCGACACATTTTCTTGAAGAAGAATAGGTTCTGTTTTGAAGGAAGAAAAGGTCGACACCCTTTGCAATAGGGTCGACACCTTGGTGTTGAGGAAGACAGAAGTGTCGACACCCTTGCCCTAAGTGTCGACACCAAGAAGCTGCATGCACCATCTCTCCTCGCCTAAGAGAAAAGTGTCGACACCCTGCTCACCCATTCAAAGTGGTTTTGGTCGACACCAAGACCAAAGTGTCGACACCTCCTCAACAAGTGTCGACACATCAAAACTGAGGCGTTTCTCTCTCCTCTCTGCAACAAGAAGTGTCGACACCCTCATGTAAATGGACGACACCTTCACCCACAGCACCCAAAGTGTCGACACCTCCATCCCAAAGTGTCGACACCCTGGTTTGACAGTTCGAATTTCTGAAGCTCCAACGGGAATATTTTTGTGCAATAAATGATTCCAACGGCTCTTTTTGAGCTCCAACGGCTCTATTCTTTAGAGTGGGTATTTAAGAGGCCTTTATACCTCTTTAATGCAACAAGAATACAAGGGAGAAACACAAGAGAATAAAAGAACATCAAGAGAAAACATCAAAAACCCTAGTTCTCTGCTCAGATCTGTCATTCTCATTCTTGAGCTTTCTGTTCTGGTTGTTATACCAGATTTGGGTATTCTTCTCCTCTCCTCTATTGTAATTCTTATTGTATATCATTTGAGAGAGAGAGACATATTGTAGTGAGCTTTGTTATTGTATCATAACCTCACAAAGGAGGACCAAAGCCCTGTCACTACCAAACAAGAGCTGAAACGCTTCAAGCTCCTCA
>JAUTBS010371514.1:0-10419 GCA_032361285.1 Aequorea victoria | reverse complement strand
TAGGTCTAGTTTACCTTTTGTTTGATACTTCTAAGTATTGAACCTCTAAAATTCACTATTAGGGTTTGTGTGATTCACTCTCTAGGGTTTGACACATCTTAATTCGATTAGGGTATCATTATGCCTAAGTTAAAGTGTCGGCGAAAAACCGGGTCTTTACAGGTGTGGGTCACGAGGTAGACCCCACTCCTGCAGTTCTAGCGGTCCCGGTCCAAATGGTCCCGGCTTAGTCCGGTGGGACTCAGAGCACCGACTCTTTCTTCAAGGGCCTTCCTTCACTTGGAGGACTCAATGGCTCCCTCTCCATCTTTTCCCCATAGACTTTTCAGCGATCTACTGTCATGGATGGTCTACTGGATGTCGCTGATACTGTTTGTGCTACGGAGAAGAGCGAACCTTCGAAGAATCACACTACTGAGGAGCTAGAGGTGGACAGCCCTCAGGTCCCAGATCCCTTCTACGGGGTTCTGGCCGGGGAGATGCCGGGGGGTTTTGACCCGGCAAGGTATGACCCTCCAGCCCATTCGTGGAATTTCTTGCCTCCTACCCACTTCTACTATACTAGCCCTAGCACGAAGCTGAATCTACTTCTTCGATCTCTAAGCTCCCATATCTTGGTGTCGAACCGCCAGGTACGCCTTATTTCTTTTCCTATTTCAATTCTGTTTAATTTAAACCAAATGAAATCCAAAAACTTAAAAAGTATTTTGGAGTTGGATGTATGCACATGGTAGACCCGAACCTTTTCGATGAATGGTTTTTCAGAAAATAATACCAAACAACTTGAACTCCTAAAATTTAAAAGAGATTTGAACTTAGAAACATTGTATTCTTAGGATGAACCTCGTATTTCTTTCATTCCATTTCTTTGTGTATATGTGTATTTTTTTGGTTTTTTGCCGTTGGGTTGCGTGTTAACGTATCCCGCGGTGGAGGATTTTGTTTTTACCCTAGATTAACGTTCTTTATGTTTTTCGAGGGAAACTTTTTGTTTGGCTTTGATTAATTCGAAACTTAGGTCGCGTGTCAACGTTTCCTGAGAGGGAATTAATATTTTGCCCCAAGATTAACGTTTTCACGTTTTTCTAGGGAATTTTTTTTATTTTTGGTTAATTCAAAACTTTGCTTGAGTATCAACACTTACCGAGGGAAAATTAATGCTTTTTGTCCCTAGATAAATATTTTCACATTTTTTAAGGAGATTTTTCTTTTATTTTATTTTTGGTTTTGTTAGGTATTTTAATTAACTCCGTCGTAGGTTATGCATCAACATTTCCCAAGAGGGGCGGGGCTTCCCTTTAGTCTGCCCAAATCAGGTTACACATTGGGTCCTACGATCGATGACTGAATGGACAATCCGAATGTTTTCCCAATTTGGCTGCATGTGCGCTGGTCCCGACCAACTTTAGGTCGAGCTGTACGTATTTCCGAGGGAATTAACTGACTTATTTTTGTCCCTAGATTAATGTTTGCACATCTTCTAAGGGTTTTTTTGGGTATTTTTAATTAACTCCATCTTAGGTTATGCATTAACATTTTCGGAGAAGGGCGGGGCGGGGCTTTCCATCAGTCTACCCGAATCAGGTTACACATTGGATCCTGCGATCGATGACTGAATGGATGATCCAAATATTTCCCTAATTTGGCTGGATTTGCGCTGGCCCCGACCAATTTTAGATCGAGTCGTACGTATTCCCAAGGGAATTAACTGACTTATTTTTGTCCATACATTAATGTTGGCACATCTTCCTAGAGAGTTTTTGGATATTTTTAATTGACTCCATCTTGGGTTACGCATTGACGTTTCCCGAGAGGGATGAGGCTTTCCTTCAGTTTGTTTGAATCAAGTTAGACATTGGGTTCTGCGATTGACGACTGAATGGACGATCCAAATGTTTCACCAATTTGGCTGGATCTGCGCTGGTCGCGACTAATTTTAGGTTGAGTCGTACGTATTCCTGAGAGAATTAACTGACTTATTTTTGTCCCTAGATTAATATTTGCACATCTTTCTAGGGGGTTTTGGGTATTTTTAATTAATTCTATCTTGGGTTACGCATTGATATTAGTCGAGAAGGGCGGGGCTTCCCTTTAGTCTACCCGAATCAGGTTACACATTGGGTCCTGCGATCGACGGCTGAATGGACGATCCGAATATTTCCCCAATTTGGCTGGATCTGCGCTGGTCCCGACCAACTTTAGGTTGACTTGTACGTATTCTCGAGGGAATTAACTGACTTATTTTTATCCCTAGATTAATGTTTGCACATCTTTCTAGAGGGTTTTTGGGTATTTTTAATTAACTCTGTCTTGGGTTACACATTGACGTTTCCCGAGAGGGGCAGGGCTTCCCTTCAGTCTGCTAGAACCAGGTTACACATTGGGTCCTGTGATCGACGACTGAATGGACGATCCGGATGTTTCCCTAATTTGGTTGGATCTGTGCTAGCCCCGACCAACTTTAGGTTGAGTTGTACGTATTCTCGAGGGAATTAACTGACTTATTTTTGTCCCTAGATTAATGTTTGCACATCTTTCTAGAGGGTTTTTGGGTATTTTTAATTAACTCTGTCTTGGATTATGCATTGATGTTTCTCGAGAGGGGCGGGGCTTTCCTTCAGTCTGCCCAAATTAGGCTACACATTAGGTCCTGTGATCGACGACTGAATGGACGATCCGAATGTTTCCCCAATTTGGACAGATCTGCGTTGGCCCTGACTAACTTTAGGTCGAGTCGTACGTATTCCTGAGAGAATTAACTAACTTGTTTTTGTCCGTAGATTAATGTTTGCATATCTTCCTAGGGGTTTTTTTGGATATTTTTAAGTAACTCTGTCTTGAGTTATGTATTGACGTTTCTCGAGAGGGGCGGGGCTTTCCTTCAGTCTGCCCAAATCAGGTTACACATTGGGTCCTGCGATCGACGGCTGAATGGACGATCCGAATGTTTCCCCAATTTGGATGGATCTACGCTGGTCCCGACCAACTTTAGGTCGAGTCGTACGTATTCCCAAGGGAATTAACTAACTTGTTTTTGTCCCTCTAGATTAACATTTTTACGTTTATCTAAGAAGTTTTTGTTATCTTCAATGATTTGGTTTTGTTTTGTCCCTAGACAAACGTTGTCACGTTTCGTTAGGGGGCTATTGTTAATTTACCCCCAAGGTGGGCAGACTTCCCTTCACCCTGCCTCAAACAGGTTACGCTTTGCACTTCTGCTCAAGATGTATAAGCTACACGACTCGGGGTCATCCTAAGTTGCGTTCCATACTTTCTGAGTTAAATAGGGGTACTCTTACCTGACCAACTTTGGTTGTGCTGCCCGTTTATCGAGGGGGATTTGGTGGCTTTGTCCCTAGATAAATATTTTTATATTTTTCTAAGAATTTTTATTATTAGGATTTTGTCCCTAGACTGTCGTTTTCACATTTTTTAAGGGTTTGTTGAGTTTATATTTTTGGTTGTCCCTAGATAAATATTTGCACATTCTTCTTGAAAGATTTTTGATTTTAGCTTGTTTAGGATAGTATTTTCACACTTTCATAAATTTATTGAATTTTCTATTTTTGACTGATTTAGGCTGCATTTTCATGCTTTTTGAGATATAATTTTTATTTTAGGCATTAAGTAAGCATTTTCATGCTTTCTTAGGTTTGTTGGATATTTACTTTTTGGTCCGACTTAGGTTGCTTTTCAAAGCTTCATAAGAAGGAATTTTTTATTTGGGTCACTAGAAATAAGCGTTTACATGCTCTTCTAGGTTTATTGGGATTTTTTTATTTTTTTGGTTTCACTTAGGTTGATTTTCAAGTCTTCCTAAGACAGAATTTTCTTTTTAGGTACTAAAAATAGCGTTTACACGCTTTTCTAGGTTTATTAAATTTTTGCTTTTTGGTGTGACTTAGGTTGCTTTTCAAGACTTTCTAAGATAGAATTTTTATTTAGGTCACTAGAAATAAGCGTTTACACGCTCTTCTAGATTTATTAGTTTGTTTTTAATTTTTGGTCTGACTTAGGTTGCTTTTTAAAACTTCCTAAGAAGGAATTTTTTATTTGTGTCACTAGAAATAAGCGTTTACACGCTCTTCTAGGTTTATTGGATTTTTTTGCCTTTTGGTCTGACTTAGGTTGCCTTTCAAGGCTACCTAAGACATAATTATTTTTAGGTACTGGAAATAGTGTTTACACGCTTTTCTAAGTTTATTAGATTTTTTCTTTTTAGTCTGACTTAGGTTTCTTTTCAAGGCTTCCTAAGATAGAATTTTAATTTAGGTCACTAGAAATAAACATTTACATGCTCTTCTAAGTTTATTGGGTTTTTTTCTTTTTGGTCCGACTTATGTTACTTTTCAAGGCTTCCTAAGAAAGGATTTTCTATTTGGGTCACTAGAAATAAGAATTTACACGCTCTTCTAGATTTATTGGATTTTTACTTTTTGGTCCGACTTATGTTGCTTTTCAAGACTTCCTAAGATAAAATTTTCATTTAGGCACTAAGTAAGCATCTTCTTGCTTTCTTATGTTTATTGGGTTTTTATTTTTTAGTCTGACTTAGGTTGCTTTTCAAGGATTCCTAAAATAAAATTTCCATTTAGGTCACTAGAAATAAGCGTTTACACGCTCTTCTAGGTTTATTGGATTTTTACTTTTTGGTCTAACTTAGGTTACTTTTCAAGATTTTCTAAGATAAAATTTTTATTTAGGTCACTAGAAATAAGCGTTTACATGAACTTCTAGGTTTATTGTGTTTTGGTTTTTGGTCCGACTTAAGTTGATTTTTAAGGCTCCTTAAGACAGAATTTTTATTTAGGCACTAAGTAAGCATTTTCATGCTTTCATAGGTTTATTGTGTTTTTACTTTTTAGTTTGACTTCAGTTGCTTTTCAAGGCTCCTTAAGACAAATTTTTCTTTTTAGGCACTAAGTAAGCATCTTCATGCTTTCTTAGATTTATTGGGTTTTTGCTTTTTGGTTTGACTTAGGTTGCTTTTCAAGGCTTCCTAAGGTATAATTTTCATTTAGGTCACTAGAAATAAGCATTTACACGCTCTTCTAGGTTTATTGGATTTTTGTTTTTTGGTTTGACTTAAGTTATTTTTCAAGGCTCCTTAAGACAGAATTTTCATTTAGGTCACTAGAAATAAGCGTTTACACGCTCTTCTAGGTTTATTGGGTTTTTGTTTTTTGGTTTAACTTAGGTTGCTTTTCAAGTCTTCCTAAGATAGAATTTTCATGTATGCCACTAGAAATAAGTGTTTACACGCTCTTCTAAGTTTATTGAATTTTTTTCTTTTTGGTTCTCAAGTTAAGCTGTGCTTCATGCTACTTAACATTATGGATTTTATTTTCTTAGTCAGATTAGGCATTCTCTTTTTCTTTAACTTTTCTTACTTCAGTCTATATTATCTGACGATCTTTTTTATTTTTCTTCCTTTTTGCAGACTATCGATTATTTACACGGATTCGGGGGCTCTGCCCGGATCCTTGAGTGGCACCAAGTTCCCCCTTGGAGAGTTGGGTACTCTTCGATAGATCCGAGTTCGGCCGGTTCATTCCCATCCTCACAAGTACTCATAATGACAGTGTACTCTTGACGGCTTTAGTGGAGAGGTGGTGGCATACCACCAACACCTTCCACTTCCTGACATTTGATGTCACCTTGACCCCGCTTGATTTTGCTATGATCACGGGGATTAGGGTAGCGGGTGATCCGATTCCCCTCGACCCCACCATTAGATGGTGCCCGGAGGCACTTATCTATTAGTTGGGCGAGATCTCATGCATGCCCGACGAGGGCGTATCTAGTACACCTGGCTCGTGGAGAGATACATAGGGTTCGAGTGCACTGAGCCCCGCCACTTTAAGTGGGTTTCCCGTGCATTCTTACTCTACCTGATCATTGCATGCCTATTTAAGAACAGGAATAACACCGTTCAATTGTACTTTCTGAGAGCCCTGCATGATTTTGACCGGATAGCGTCCTTCGACTGGGGAGGAGCAGCGCTAGCGACGCTATACACGGGCTTGCGGTCTGTCTGTCGAACAAAAGAGAACTCCATGATCGGGTACTAGAGGATCTTTGAGGTATGATTCTCATCACACACTTTTGCCTTTTCAACTTGTCCAATAACTCTATCACTTATTTAACTTGGCATAACTTATTCTGTTTACTTTTGTTATCTTTTCTGTGTTGTTTTTCTTCTTCTTCCTATTTTATTTTTCTTATTTATTTTATTTACAGCTGTGGGCCTATGAGTTCTTGAGTTTGTCACACCCAGAGAACACCCACTCAGAACCCCAGGTCATCCCGAGGCAGCTTGGTGGGACCGGAGCATGCGTGGGAGGAATGAGGACTGGAAGGATCTGAATACCTACTATTTTACGCTCGATTGCCTTTCCTCGACATATGTATGTTCTATTTCAAATTTTACGCATGTTTAATATTATTTATGTGATTCCTCTTGTATATAACCTATGCCGAGTTTACTTTACAGGTGAACTGATGAGTATGGGGTGCATGGAGGCCAGGGCCGGAGAGGATCTAATGAGGAGCAGCCAGACTCATCAGCGGAGGATCCTACTAGAGGGGCCATTTTTCCAGGAGCGGTTCTTGGGCGAGCAGGTAGTTCGCTAGACACTGGGGCTGGACCACTTTCGGGTCCCCCAGTCACCTCCACTTAGCACGAGGTCGACGCACATCATGTCACCTAATAATGTCATTGAGGTATTGTATGGCTTTGCGAATGGGGATTTCCTAGCCGAGAGGCAGTACGCTGTCTTTGCACGCGACCGTCTGATGCGTCAGATGGGCATCTAGCTTGCGAAGGCACAGGCCAGATATCCCTCGACGTCTCAGGCTCCTCTAGTGGTGAGTGATCATCCTCCTCCTGCTACTACTAGTGGTGGTGTGACTACTCGAGCTGCCCGTGCTGCTGCTGGTGGTGCCTTGACTTCTCGGGCCACTCCTACTGAGGCCTCTTCTTCCTTGCCTTTAGTACCTCGGGAGGTGCTTACCCTTCCTCATGGGATTCCATATACCATTCCTATTCCTACTCCTGAGGTACCTGAGCTGCGTTTGGGTGGGGATGAGTAGGTACTTTCTTTCTTTTGATTGATGTATTTCCTTTCTTTTAACCAGATATGTCAGTCCGTCTAACATGTTCTTTTCTTGGTTTTTTGTTTCTATTTTAGGTCTTCTTGGTCTCCTGAGCTTACATGGAGAGCCTCCTCAACGCTTGCTTAGGCCTGATGATCCTGGTGAGACAGCAGACCCAGATGTTGGTGGATGCGCACGTGCATCCCATCCCCTGACGCAGTCAGCTTCCTCCTCATCCGGTGAGTGTTCTGGTTTTCGTTTATTTGTTCGTAGGCCTTCTTCTTCTTCTTTTTTATTTTTTTATTTTTTTTTCTTTTCTTTTTTTGCACATGTATATATATTTTTGTACTTATTTTTCTTTCTCTCTTTTTCTTTTTACAGCCTCCTTCCGTCAATCATACCTCTGTTCATGGGACATAATCCTCCTCTCATGCCGCTCATCCAGCTGTTGTCGGTCCATCTACAGCTTCCCAGGGGTCTGTCATGCGGACTGAAGTTCACCGAGAGCGCCAGGATGACAGCGACGACGACTTGGATTTAGAGGCGCCACTACTTCTGCATCTTCCATCCTGGAGCCTCCGCGCCGTACCCTTCGTCGACGTGACTAGGATGCATTTTCTTTCTTCCATCATTCTTTTGATGTACACTTTTTTATTTTTCTGCATATACATTATTATTTTTTTAGGATAGGCCTTCGTACCTAGTTGGGTTATTTATTTAGCGCTCCTTTTTAGTTCCTCTCTTTTTGTATGAATATTTTTTGTTCATTTATATATATGGATGGATCACACCTTATTCATATGGATGGTTATATACATGGATTATGTATGTACAAAAATGTATTTACAGGTTATTCACACATGTATGTGATATGTACATGATCTTGTTTACATGATATGGTTATGTACATGGAAGCTATTTACAGGGTCTATCTGCTTTCCTCTTTTTTTTTTTTTTATGTATATACAAGATTATTTATTTACATGGGCGACAAATAATAAAGAAAATAATTACAGAAAGATTATTTACAGAGGGTTATATATAAGAATTACATATGTATAGGGGTATAAGATTTTTGTTTCTTTTTCTTTTTCTCTTTTTTTTTTTGCGCTTGCTCTTTTTCGGGATTTCGTTGTACATTTTTCTTATGTACGAATACCTATTCATGGATGTTAGGAGATAAGAAGACATAAACCTACACGGTTACGCTAACACCCGTACATATTAAGTGCCAGTGGTGATAGGCATAGACATAAAGTAAGGGAGAACAAAACTGATTTCTTTACAACTGGGGTGATACAACGCCATATGGGAATGACATGGCGAATTCCATGTGGGGTGGCGTGCGCCATGCTGAGGTGGCCGGCGCTAGGTCGAGGTAGCGCGCACTAGGTCGAGGAGGCATGCATGCCATGTGTAAACTAAACTTTAACTCGAGATCTTGATTCCCCAGATTTTCTATAAAAGGAGGTCCAACCTTCTTTCTTAAACAACCATCTCTGATTCTGCAACATGGCTTCTTTTACCCAAAATTCTCTGTCTTGCTGGACCGATGAATTTACAAAGATCGAGCAAACCAATTTCGTAAATTTTGGTTTGAACGCACTTTTCCATCTGAGGTCCGTGAGGATGGACTGGAATTTCCTGAAGGCATCCACTCAGTTGTGGGATCCGGTGGCTCATACTTTCAGGCTTGGAGACGAGGAGCACTGTTTGACCATCGAAGAGTTTGAATCTATTCTGCATCTTTTCCCCCGAATGGAAGTTTTGATTCCTACATCGTCGGTGAGTCCAAAGAAACTCCTACAGGATTTATGCAGTTTGAGCGGTAGTGAGCCTTTTCTCATTCTGCATGGTGGGGTTCTTGACACATCCTGCCTGATGAGCCATTTCTGTTCTGTCGACTCTCTTTCTAATTTCACTCTACAGTCTTGCCTTCGCTATGCCTTGTGCATATATTTTCTGGCCTGATTCATTCTTTCCCCAGGAGATGATGATGCCAGCACTACCTTAGTACAGGTAGCCTTTCAGATAAAAGAGTGGAAAAATCTTGTACTACTGGTCCTGGCAGAGACATTGATTGGTTTGGACGTTGTACAATCCGATGCCTCTTTTACTTTTACGGGCAGTCCCTTACTTCTCCAGGTATCTCTCAAAGATCTCATTTTTATACATTTCTCTCGATTTTTCTGCTCAGGCTCTCCTTTTTCTCATGTTTTTAAATTTTTACACTCAACTCTCATTTTATATATCCCTCAATTTTTCCACTCAACTCTCATTTTTTTGTACTTTTCTCTCAAATCTAGTTGATGGAAAAGGTGAATATTTTGGAGTATCCACTAGTAGGAGTTTATACCCCGAGAGTCATTCTTCAAAGAGGGGTTTACTGCCCTTGCGTTACCCTAACTGAGTGGCATGATTTCTTTGAGGCTCAGACGGGTGAGAACATTTGTTGGCATTGTCCCCAGTGGACTATTCCTGTGGTGACGGCTTCGACTATGGAGCCTTCAAGAAATTTTTTTGTTACCTTGAGCTCGACCACTTTCTATTTCCCTTCTCGCATTCTGTGTCAGCTAGTCATATGTCCACTTTCTTTCATTATACTCTATTTCTGGAGCATTATCGACGGTTCTGGTCATCTTGGAAGATGATTAACTCAGAAGATCCCTGAGTGATGCCTTTCTGATGTAATCCTTCACACAACTAGGAGGCGATAAGGGCAGAAAGAAGACAACAATGTGAAGAAGGGAGGACTCGATCTATTTGTTCCTGCTGCACTTCTATTATTTATGTTACCTTCTTTCTCTTTCGTTTTTAGTTTTAGAAAAAGACTTAGGATTTACACTTTTTTCTTTTCATGTATAAACTTTGTTCATTAAAGCTTAGCAATGAAAATTTCTCCCTTTTTTGATTTTTCATCTTCTCACTTCATTAGTTTGACGTTCATTTTTGCCATATAAGGAAAATAAATCAACAAATTTAGAAAGATCTTCACATTGAAATCATAATCAGATAGAGGGTTTTGAAAGATGAAACTTGGGTAAGTGTTTCCCTTTCCCTTTTTCTTTTTTCTTTTTTCTTTTTTTTTTTTTGTTTTAGGAGAGGGATTTACTTATGTACATGTTTGAGCTGAATTTCAAATTGAAGTTGGCTACATATCCTAAAGAAAAGGAATCAGGCCACAATGTAGTTTCGGTCTAATTTCTCTCTGGATTCTAACTATTGTCCCAATTATCAACCCAAAGGGGGGGGGGGTGAATGGGTTGTTAGGCAAACTTAGTATCTTTTTGAAAAACTCTTTAATTATTAAGATCAGTTAAAAAC
>JAUTBS010371403.1:0-10420 GCA_032361285.1 Aequorea victoria | reverse complement strand
ATGAGCTTTAGCCTATCTGGTTTGTTCATGTTGTTGAACATTCTAGGTACGGACAGTTGATTTCAGCACTATACTTTTGGGAGTAGTTAACGAAGTATCCGTTGGTGTTTTTTATTTATTTTTAATTATTTTTTTGATGATGTAGGTCATAAGGCCAAAGTTTAATTTTACTTTACATTGTTTAAGTTTAAATAATCTGTGATTGACGGAGGTTAAATGTGTGTATGTAAAGTAAGGATGGATTGTGTGTTGTTGAGATCCATGCGGAGCCTGCGTATATTGTTGTTGTTTATTTCCAGGTTAATTAGAGACGAGTGAATCGTCTGATTATCCAAAAAACAGAGAAAATTCTGCTAAAGTTTTTTAAAAATTCTATACTCGATTATGTTATTTTAAAGAACATAAAATTCTCGACGAAACTGTTTCTTGGTGATTCATTGCCTCGCTCTCTCAAATCTACAAGTAATTTTTGTTTGTTTGTTTTGTTTTCATTATCTCTTGGAATCTGTTTTAGGAACGAACTTATAACAGTTCATGGATCTAACCCCGCTCTTACATGGCGTTTTTCCCTGTTGGCTTGTCGAAAAGAATGTTGGAATACAGAATAACCTAAAAATCTCAGTTGCCGAGAAAGCTTGAGAAAATTTCAATTGCCGAAATTTCAGAGCTCTTTGTATCTCTTTATTTACGATTTCAATTTTCGTTTGTTTTCTTTTCTTCTGCTTTTTTTGGTTTCACCAACATTCAGATTATTTTTTCTTTATGTTTTACAAACTAGATTATATGTTTAGTATCTGTTTTTTTTGTTTCACTAATCATTTAATTTTTTATTCAAGTTGATCGTTGAGATTATGATTTAGTTGATTTTGATTGAGTTCAAATTGTATTGGGAGTGCCTTTAGGCACGGGTCATTCCTAGTATGTTATATTATAGTATAATTCATGCCTAAAATTATTATAAATATAATTTAATTTTAATTAAAATAAATTTATTTTAACACTTTAAATTTACGTTTAAAAGAATTACTAACACGATTTAATTTTAATTAAAATAGACTATATTTCAATAATTTAAACATAATTTGAATAAAATTTAGCAAATTAACAATACATCTTAATCATTGAATTAATAAGATTTTAATCTTAAAGGCACATTTAAATAAAAATTTAATAAATTAAATAAAATTTTAATTATAAGTGAAGGAAGCCAAGACCACAACGGATCGGACCGAATGGGTCAAGACTGTAGTGAACCGAGACATAGAGAGGCAATGGTCGAGGCCCATGAGGATGCCGAGAAGAATAGTCAAGTCGAGGATCTTGAAAGCACCGAACTCGATGAGGTGATCGAGATCCCACGTGGCCGAGGATGCTGTCATTAATGTCCATTAATGTTCTGCACTCTTCTGACACATCAGTAGCGTGCCCTGTCATAAATCTCGGTGCAGACGTCGCACTTGTCAAAAATGGGACTGACATTAGGTTTGAACAGAGATCTTATGTTGACTTATCGTAAAAGTCAGCCTATATAAGGGAGGATCCGACCACGGAAGGAGGTACGGAATATACACCCGAAACCCTAATTTTCTTGCATGCACGCCCTGGTTTGATTTTCTCTTTCGCCTCTAACTTAACCATTGGAGGGGGCATTCGAAAAGCATCCCGCCAGGTAGTTTACATTTGTTTCCTCTCGCATGTCTACCATAAGAAATTTAGAGCGGCCCGGTGAGAGTTTATACTAAGTTATTCACATCCTACGGATTCACCCCCATACATTTGGCACCGTTTGTGAGAAACTCACCAAAAAAGCCTAACCACTGTTCATGGCATCCCCTTCTAAGACAAACTCGGGATGGGGTGACGATCGATCGGATAGAGAGCGTAGCGTGGTCGACAAACAAACCATGAAGAGATCTGAGAAGCAGCAGGGTAAGAGGCCCATATACCAAACTCTAAGGCGACTGGAGGGTGACCTGGACAAGGAAATCACGTTCAACGCCATACCGGAAGAGATCGCTCAGTTAAAAGCAACTCTGAAGGCAAAAGGTCAGGGAAGAGACCCCGAAGGCGAGAGAATGACAAGCAAATGCGGTTCTAGATTGCGTAGGAAGGAGCCGCCACCCCCAACAAGTTCCCTACGAAAGAGGGGATCGAGGTCATTTACGGCAACCAAGTCGCTTCGAAGTAATGCTTTATTGCTATGCTTAAGTCAAAGCGGACCACGAGGCAAGTGCAGCTGGTAGAAGTTTCAGATCAACCTTTCCTGGAGGACGTCGGTGTCGAGACATCAGAAAAGGTCGTAGAAGACATCTTGACGATCCCCATCGACGACACTAACCCTAAGAAGTTCTTTCTGTTGGGCTCAACCTTAGCGGAATATGAGAGGACTTAAATGATAGCATTCCTAAAAGATAACCTTGAGGTCTTCACTTGGACGTCGTACGAGATGCCAGGGGTCGACCCTTACTTCATTTGCCATCGGCTCAATGTGAATCCAATTTTCAGACCCGTGAAGCAAAAAAGCCGAAGATCGGAAAGTAACGAAGCTCATAGAGGCCGATGCCATCAAGGAGGTCAACTATCCAGACTGGTTGTCGAACACAGTGATGGTGAAGAAAAAGATCGAAACGTGGTGGGTATGCATAGAATTCACAAGCCTGAACAAAACTTGTCTGAAAGACAGCTTCCCCCTTTCCAAGATTGATCAACTCGTAGACTCAACGGCCGGACACACTCGTATGAGCTTTCTAGACGCCTAGAGAAGGTACCATCAGATTTCTATGCATGACCCCGACCAGGAGAAAACTGCCTTCATCACCCCGCGGGGGACCTACTGCTACAAGGTAATGTCTGAAAGACAGCTTCCCCCTTTCCAAGATTGATCAACTCGTAGACTCAATGGCCGGACACACTCATATGAGCTTTCTAGACGCCTAGAGAAGGTACCATCAGATTTCTATGCATGACCCCGACCAGGAGAAAACCGCCTTCATCACCCCGCGGGGGACCTACTGCTACAAGGTAATGTCGTTTGGCCTAAAAAATGCGGGGGCCACTTATCGACGGATGGTTACCAAGATGTTTGGAGGGATGTTGGGCAGAACGATGGAATCCTACATCGATGACATGGTGGTGAAATCCAAGCGGAAGGAAGACCGTCTGGCCGACCTTCAAGAGATGTTTAACATTTTGAAGCAACACAAGCTCAAGTTGAACGCATCAAAATGCACCTTCGGCGTTGGGTCTGATAAGTTTCTCGGCTTCCTTATAACACACAGAGGTATCGAGACAAATCTAGATCAGATTCAGGCAATCCAAGTCGTACAGAGGCACAGCTTGGTCGAAGACGTTCAAAAGTTAACAGGGATGGCCGCGGCACTAAATTGGTTCATCAGCCATTCCTCAGATAAATGTCGCCCTTTCTTCCAAGCCCTGAAGTGCAACCTGGCCTTCCAGTGGACGGAAGAGGCCGACACAGCCCTGGACGAGTTTAAGAGATACCTAGCCGAACCTCTGCTCCTATCTACTCCGATTGTAGGAGAAGTATTGTATCTCTACTTGGCCATATCACAGCATGTAGTAAGTGGAGTGCTGGTAAGAGAAGAAGATCGACAACATCAGTCAGTTTACTATGTCGGCAAAACTCTTTCGGATGCCGAAACAAGGTACCTATCGTTAGAAAAGCTGGCTTATGCCTTAGTCGTGACTTTGAAGAAGTTGATCCATTACTTCCAGGCTCACCCCATCACAGTGTTCACCTAATATCCTCTGAAGACATTACTCGACAAGGCCGACCTAATAGAAAAAATCACTAGATGAGTCGTAGAGCTCGACGAGCAACACATTAACTATGAACCAAAAATGACCATCAAAGTATAAGTCCTGGTCAATTCCATCGCAGAGTTCACCCTGCCAGACCTTACAAGCTTGGTAGCCAAGAAACCGACTACCGAGCTTGAGAGGGTAAATCCCCCTGAGGCATGGAAAACACCATAAGGAGAAGCCTGGAGACTCCAAGTTGACAGAGCATCGAACAACCGAGGCACAGGAGCCGACATCATCGTGACTTCGCTAGAAGGGGTGGCAATTGAGCAATCGCTGAAACTTAACATCCATGCTTCAAACAAGGAGGCTGAGTCCAAAGCCCTCTTGGCCGACCTCCGAGCGGTGAGGAAGCTTCATTTTACTAAACTCGAAGCATACAATGATTCTCAATTGGTGGTCAATCAACTAACAGGAGTATACAAAGCTCGAGATGACAGAATGGCTAAATACGTGGAAAAGGCAAAAGAGGAAATTGAAGGGTTCAGAGCCTTCAAAATTGAGCAGGTCGGTCAAGAGATGAATAGCCATGCCGATGCCCTCACTTCCCTCGCTATGACAATTGTCTCCAACTACAAAAGACAGATCACAGTGGAAATTTTGACGAAATCTACCATTGAGGCAGAGCCTTCTCCAGAAGAGGTCCTCCCCACAAGCCTATCGCCAAGTTGGATGGACCCTATCGTGGCTTCTCTCAAGAAAGAGCACCTCATGATCGAAAAAATGGAGGCACACAAGATTCGGTTGAAGACAACCTAGTTTTGGCTGTCTCCCAACGAGAAGTTGTACAGAAGGTCATTCACTGGTTCTTACCTTCTCTGCGTGAACCCGAGTATGGTAGGTGATCTCCTATTTGAGATTTATAAAGGCATATGTGGTAGCCACACAGGGGGCAGGTCATTAGCGCATAGAGCGATAACATAGGACTATTGGTGGGCATACATGCAAAAAGACGCTCAGTAATATGTTTAAAAGTGTGAAAAATGCCATAAGTTCACCTTCATGATTCATCAACCAGTCGAGGAGCTCACGCGTCTCGTGAGCCCATGGCCCTTTGCTCAGTGGGGCCTTGACATTATGGGACCTCTCCCAAGTGAATAGCAAGAAGTTCCTTATCACGGCTACAGATTATTTGACCAAGTGGGTGAAAGCCGAACCCCTCGCTAATATCAGGAAAGCTGTAGATACCCCAATTTTGACTAAACTGAACATCAGCCAGTTCTGCAAGCTTTTCGATGATGAATGCATACAACAGCCGTGTCAAAGGAACCTCTGTGCGAGTCCAATAATCTGAGGAATACTCCAATGCATCCCAAAAATATCCCGAAACACCTTGAAACACCCCAAAAAATCCAAAATACCAAAAACACCCCTTGGTGCAGCCCAACCTAGCGTTGCGCCACCTTAAAGTAGTGCACGCCACTTCCCCCCCAATAGCTCCACGCCACTTCAAAAACTAAGCCACTTTCCTCCAACCGCGTCGTACCATAAACTTTTCATGCCACTAGCCAAGCCATGTCAGAGCCCCAAGACACTTTTACCCCTAGCGCGCGCCACTTCCACCTAGGGCCATGCCATTTCCACTTTGCGCGCACCACCTTGAGAGGAGACTTCAGCTCTAAGTCAGCTTACTCACCCATTGTCTATAAATAGGACCCTCTCCCACCTCATTTAATCCAAACCCCCTAATTTTTAGAGCACCAAACCTCTGCAGAATTGAGACCAGATCCCAAATTCCCGAATTGAACCCCTGCAAAATTAATAACCTTAAGCTAGAATAATTCCCAAAACTTCACTTAAACTACCCAAAACTTCAAAATTTCTTGCATTAGAAGGATTCTGCGGAATTTAAGACTGCACAAAAATCCTCCCGAAGATGCATCGTACATGAGGAAGAAGCTTCGGAACTGCTTGAAACTTTACTCGTCTCCCGGGATATACAGTAAGTTCCTCTTTTCTCATCACTTTCACTTATCCACATTTCCTTCCTTAAAAGTTCTTTCTATTCGGCAAAAGGGGAGAAAGAGGCCGTTGGCCTCGTTCCCTCCGGTTCTATTTCTATTTTTTTTGTTTAAGCATCTTTTTGTATTCCTTAAGAAAATCATGTTTTTCTTCCTTCTTAGCCTTAAAATAATACATGAAATATACGATTTAGATTATTTATCAAAAATTCTATGTGAATTGCTATCTTTTCATTTTTTTTCTTCATATAAAAACACCTACACACGAGCACACTATTTTTCTTAAAAATAGTAGCCTCTTTTAGACCTCTTGGTGTCGAATTCACTCTGCCATAGTGACGCGTGTCACTTCTAGAGAGCTCAAAAATGGCACACACCATATCCTAGTGACGCACGCTAGGTATGACGTGGCTTGTGCCATCTTTGTTAAAACCAGTGGCTTCCAGTAGTTTTTTCTTGCATCTTTCTATTCTAACAGCATATTTTTATATGTATCAACTGCACTGATATGATGGCATCTCCTACTTGACATGCCTTTAAGTGTAAGTATGCATAGAAAACCTTATTTTTAGGTTAAGTTTTATTTACTTATTTGCTTTTTAATGTTCTCTCTTCAACCTCCTTTCTGTATGTGTTTGTTTTTGATAAATCTAAGATAAGAACAAAACAAAATAGTTAAGTAAAGGCCGATCTTCGGATCGAGCGAAAGGGGTGCCTAACACCTTTCCTTTTCGTACCCTAACTCCCGAAACATTTTCTTTGGTAAGGACGGACTAGTTCCTTAAAAGTTTTAGTTTCTTGGTTTATCTAAAAACCAAGTGGCAACTCCAATTGTGCGGCCTTTAACACGGACCCATTTGGGGGAAAACATCTCTTTTTCACATGTTTTATTCCTTAAATGGAAGGAAAAAGAGACTGGTTCCTCACAGTAGCGAGCCAAACTTGAAAAATATTTTAACTATTCTTATCTTAAATTTATCATTAGTATTAGCATTGGATGCATGGTTGTCCATCTCATTTCTTCCCTTTTTCATTGGGTACTTTTCCAAAACAAAAGAAGAAAAAAAATAAGCCAAATGCTTACCTACCTTTCACTTCGGCAATTTACTGTCTCAGAACTATGTGGGGGAAGTAAGCAATCCTTCTGGTCGTATGCTCCCTTGGATACAGGCAAAAAGGGTCATTGCGTACTGTTTGACCTGGCCAGGTAATACTTGGTCGGGAGGTATATTCTTGATTCCTATTCAAAAGGTACCCGATTACTAGACTACCAAGCCTTTTCATATACATTTAGTCAGCTTAGAACTTTCCCTTTAGGATAAATATCCTTATAGGTTGTGTTTTTCTTTTATGTTTGCTTTTAATTGATTAGAGTAGCTTTTTTCTTTCTTTAGAGCTGGGATTCATCACCCGAGTTTCGTTTTCTCTTTTTTGGGACCCTCCATAGATTTCCCGCGTTTAACGTCGTTAGGCCGTTGTCTAACCTTTGTCATTTTTATTGAGCTGAGTTTCATCATCCGAGTCTCGTTTTCTCTTTTTCGGGATCCTCTATAGGTTTTCTCATGTTTGACGTCGTTAGGCCAATGCCTAACCTCCGTCATTTTTGTTGAGTCGAGTTTCATCACCCGAGTCTTGTTTTCTCTTTCCCGGGATCCTCTGTGGATTTTCTCGTATTTGACGTCGTTAGGCCGTTACGTAACCTCCATCATTTTTGTTGAGCCGGGTTTCATCACCCGAGTCTCGCTTTCTCTTTCCTGGGACCCTCCGTGGGTTGTCCCGTGGTTTGACGCCATTACCTAACCTCTGTTATTTCATTGAGCCAGGTTTCATCACCTGAGTCTCGCTTTATTTTCTCCAGAACCCTCCATGGTTGTCCCATGTTTGACGCCTTTAGACCATTGCCTAACCTCCGTCATTTTTGTTAGAGCCAGGTTTTATCACCCTAGTCTTGCTTTCTCTTTCCCGGGACCCTCCGTGGGTTTTCTGTGTTTGACATCGTTAGGGCATTGCCTAACCTCCGTCATTTTTGTTGATTCGGATTTCATCACTCAAGTCTTATTTTTTCTTTTTCGGTACCTTCTGTGAGTTTTCCCATGTTTGACGCCGTTAGGCCGTTGCCTAACCTCCGTCATTTTTGTTGAGTCAGGTTTTATCACCCGAGTCTTGCTTTCTCTTTTCAGGGACCCTCCGTGCATTTTCCCATGTTTGACGCCGTTAGGCTGTTGCCTAACTTCTGTTATTTTCGTTGAGCCGGTTTCATCACTCTAGTCTCGGTTTCTCTTTCTCGGGACCCTCCATGGATTGTCCCATTGTTTGACGTTGTTAGGCCATTGTCTAACCTCTGTCGTTTTCGTTGAGTCGGGTTTTATCACTCGAGCCTTGCTTTCTTTTTCCTGGAACCTTCTGTGGGTTGTCCCGTGGTTTGATATTGTTAGGTTGTTTGCCTGACCCCTTTTTTTGTTTCTTCAGAGCCAAGTTTCATCGACCTGTGCCTCTTTTTCCTTCTAAGACCTCCCAAGGATGTCTCGAACCCTTGAGGCCATTGGGCTTCGGACCCGACTTCTCTCTCTTTGCATCTAGGACTGGGCCTCATCAACCCGTACCTTGTTCTTTTTTTGGGACCCCTCCGGGGTTGTCCCAAACCTTCGTGGTTGTTAGACTGTTAGCCCAATCTCCTCTCTTTGTAAGAGCTGAATTTTCACCGAACCATACCTCTTTCTTTCTGGGACCCTCCATTGGTCATCTCGAGTCTCGTAGTCATTAGGCCGGGACCTAGCCTAATTTTTGGTTAGGTCCTGCGCCTTTCCCCTTTGTGTTCAGTTTGCCCATAATCTTCTGAGAAAATTTTGAGTTTTTTCATTATCGAGTCACGGATTGATGCTTCTCGATGATAGTCCTCCTGATAGTGTAAGTCGGTCTGTGTCACAGTGTCTCCGTTACTGTGTAAGTCATTCTTGCACCGCATTCCCCTTTATCGAGTCAGTTGGTCAAGGTGTAAGTCAGCTTTATCTTGCATCCTTCGTCGTTCAAGCTCAGGCTCATCGGTTAAGTCGGTATCCCCTCACAAATCGAGTCAATTGATCAAGGTGTAAGTTGTCTTTGTCTCGCATCCTTCACCATTCGAGCTCAGGCTCGTCGGTTAAGCCAGTATCGCTCCGCAAATCGAGTCAGTTGGTTAAGGTGTAAGTCGACTTTGTCTCGCATCCTTCGTCGTTCGAGTTTTGGCTCGTCGATTAAGTCGGTATCATCCCGCCCCACTACCTCCTTTGCCGTATGAGCTCAACTCCTCGTCGGAAAGGTCGTGCTTCATCTCCCCTCTCATTTTCTTTCTCGCCGTAGAGATTTAGTGTCAAGCCCCGCCCCGAGCACCGGGCACGGGACCTGAGGATGGGTACTCAACCCATCACACTTAGCAACATTCACAACAATAAGCATGATATTTTTTTTTTAACATTAACATTCTTAACATAGACATAGAATCAAGGCTTCATCTTTGGGCCCAACATATCATCCAAAGTTTACTTAAGAGGACACACAGCCTCATTAACATCAGTTCATTAATTACAATCGAAAAAGAAAACAAAAAGGGGTTACAGACCCTAACTTTCTACAATCTTCCCAAAAAGGCCTAAGACCACAGTGGACCGAACCAGACCTAGCATTGGCGTCAAAACCTGTCAAAACATCAACCTGTGTGGGGGTGATCTATAATCCACGTGCTCACCGATCACTAGCAATAGTATTATAAATTGCACAATGAAAATAAAACAGTTCATCATTGGAAGCAAAGTGATTCTTTTCACAAAACATAACCTTTCTCATCTTTTCACAAATCACCTCGTAATAGAGGATTTTTCAGGCATCTGATATCTTTAAAAGAGATATTCCATTATTTTATCATTTCTATCCATTAATCTTCTCATAATAAACATTATAGCCAAGGGTTGAATTAACCTCCCAACAAGGAGTTGTTGCAGTACTGAATCCTCGAATATCCTGCCTACTCTTAATTGGATAGGGCTAAGGATTATTCGCCGGGCCACTTAACAATGCTCAGTGGTAGAGCGAAGAATGCCTCGGCCGACTCAGAGGACAGGGCACGAGCATTCCCGAGTATAAAACTTCAATATAGCATATACCCGCTCCATTCACGGACGCCAGGATGTAACTAGTATTTATAATAACATACACCCGCTCCATTCAAGGACATCAGGATGTACGTAATATTTATAATGACCTACACCCACTCCATTCACGGACGTTCGGATGTAGGCTCATGACATGCACACCATGTATTATCAAGGCTTATCATAATATATCATATTTATTAATTATTTATCCAAAATTTCCTCTAAATCCATTATAATGACATACACCCGTTCCATTCATGGACCACCGGGATGCAGTCCCAAACAATCACGTTCATTAATCATTCATCCAACTTTTATTAAAGTTCTTCGTTATACGTTCATGTGTCATCTCATAACAATTTCATTACATTTATAAGTTATTCTCGCATCAATTAACTCAGCTTTCAATGTGACCTGTGTCATCCTAGTCCTCATGTTCTACTATGTTCATCATTCTATCATAACATTCAGTCCAAGTTCTAAAAACATATTCAGGGATCATTTTAT